>CAKALU010048012.1:0-16512 GCA_916700995.1 Hozukius guyotensis
CTGGGTCAACAGACTCACTCCCCTTCACCTGGTTCCCCCTGAACAACATCACTGGGTCAACAGGCCCACTCCCCTTCACCTGGTTCCCCCTGAACAACATCACTGGGTCAACAGGCCCACTCCCCTTCACCTGGTTCCCCCTGGTCAGCCATGTGACCAAACAGGAAGTTTAGCAGCACACATTTTACCCTCTTTCTGAATGAGAGAGAGCGAGAGAGAGACAGAGAGACACACAGAGAGAGAAATCGAGACAAAGAGAGAGAGAGACAGAGAGAGAGAGAGAGACAGACAGACAGATGCATAACAACCACAATAGTAGCACAACAGCTGTAAGTAGTGATAAAAATAGGACTAATAACAATAATCCATAGCAGTGGATGTAAGTGATAATAGAAATATCCGTAATAATAGCAATAATTATAACAGAAATATGACTACTACTACTAATAAAAATAATTATGATAGTAGTTTCAGTGCCACTAGCCAGCGCTGCTGCAGTAACGTTACTGATCTCCGTTTCAGCGTCAGTTTATGAGATGGACTGTTGTGTTCTTGGTTTTAATATTGTAAAAACTCATCTTTACATCCAGGAACAATACAACAGTGTCCCCTCTTCTGTTTTCTTCTGTCCCGTGTCTCCTCAGTCTCCGTCTTTCACGGTCTCTACCGTTGTATCTGTGTTTCTCAGCCGAGCCAACCAACCTGGTGATGTCACAGGCTAGAGTACTGCAACATGGCGGCGCTCTCGCCGCGAAAGATGTAAATGTTGACATTTGTCACGTTTGTTATATGATTGTTCATTAGAGTGGAAATCCATTTAGTAAACCAGCTCAACTTGACTGCTTCATTTCTACTTTAATGTGCCCAAAAACTGCTTGTACATTGGAAAGCTTGGGGTGTTCTCTTGGTACACAGTATCCAGTTCTCTTGACACATCAATGCTTTAGCTGCATTGGAACCACGGGAACTTCAACATGTTCTCATCCCAACTTGTCACATACTAACACTTTTTCAGGCCCCTTGGCGCCATTTTACAGTCACAGTAAACACGTGGTTAACATTGTGAATTCAAACCAAAACACTTGCGTAGGTTTAAGCAACAAAACCCAGCCCGTTCACAGGGAAAGGAAAAGGCGTGTGAATGATACGATAATGTGCAAGGCATTTAGCATGTAATAAGAACGCCATTCTTGCTTTTTGCATTTGTACGCCATGTAGTCTGTACTGACTGTTATGTAAATGCGTCCTTGAAAATATGCCACGCTCAGAGCTAGTATAAAAAGAGAGAAAGCAACCAAACCAAAGCTTTACAAAGACATGATGGGAACCGTAACCTTCTACCTGAAGAAGGGAGAACAGGCTAAACCAAAAGATAAATCAGCAGTTCACAACAAAGCTACTCCTAGAAAGCAACGGAAACTAAACGCAGAGGAGTAGCTAAAGAGCTGCACGTGGATCTGTGTTTATTCTTGCAGTCGTGCGGCGTTACCTCCATCTTCAGTCTTTGTCCAGCCTAAACCCTGAGGGGGTTTGCTACGGCTCGGTTAACAGTGGAATCAGACTAGGGCTTTTTTCTTATTAATCCTTTGCTTTGACGCTCAGATTTGACTTTCATCATCTCAGAAAGTCACCCCTAAAGCTGGTCGCCAAAGCTGGCAGGCTGATGTTTTATGGGCGTTTTACATTTGTTTTGCAGCAGCTTGGGGGTTTGGGATTTGCTGCAATCACATTCTGCTTGTGAAAAAAAAAAAAAAACTGCCTGACTTCCTCGTGCTGTTATTTTTCTCTCGCAAAAGGTGGGGCCTAAGAATGGGGATGATTGTGGGCTTATCCAAGCATCACACTTTCCAAAGCAAGATATCTAAACACCTACTGTCCTCATTTGGTACTGATGGATATTCATGGTCCCCAGAGGATTCCAAACAGTGTTTGAATCAGTGGAAAAGGCTTCCACTAAACCGCTGCAGCAGCTGCTGAGGAAAGTGATTTGTACTTTCAGATTGTAAGGTTGAATGAATATTTTCTCGAAAAGCCATGAGCAGTATTTTTAATGAATCGATGTTCTTTATTCGTTTTTAATTCTCTGGTTTGGTCTATACTTCGTTCTTTCTTGGGAGGTTGTTTGGTGAATTGATGGAGGAGAATGGTCCTAGTAGGTCGGAAGAGTCACTTCTTGAGTCCAACTTACAATAATAAGTCAAGGACAATCTCTTCAAAATTCAGTCACGCCTTATTTTGCTTTGGTTTAGTTTGTAGTACCTGATTGTCGTACAGCCCAAAGAGGGTCACAGGACCCTCTCTTCCGACCTGGCACTAACATGTGACCTGGGTGATCCAATCACAAGTGGACAGCTCTAAGTACGTCTGTTCACACCTGGCATTAGAACGCGTCTCCACATGCTTCTCCAGTGATCACTTGTGATCTGATCTCACTTCCCCGCTCTATATGCAAATAAACCCATAGTAAACACACGGCTAATACAGCAGCCGTTGTGACGTCATATTACAGGAATGTCAGTAGTAATATCCTTCATATTTTATTCTACAACATCTATAGTTATTGTACTGGCGTTCCCTGGGGACATCCGCTACGCCGGCACCGCTGCCTTTGCCAAGCAACAGCGGATACAGCGCTCCAGAGAGCGGACGGGCGGGTGTCAGCTCCGTGCAAAGCAGCGGAACAAAATTACCGACTGTATGATAATAATGCACTTCCTGTCTCTAGTCTGATAGTCTGTAGATATGTAGCCTATAGATCAGATATATTTTAATAAATTACAGTTGTACCGATAGAATACAGTAGAGCAACAGAAGCCCTCCCCATGCCGAGATGCTCTCGCGTCTCCTTGTCTATTCACATGAGGAGCGCAGTGAGACCCACTGCGGATCCAAGCGGTCCTTAATGTGGCCCAGGACACATTCACTACACACCGCTAAAAGAATGTGGCCATTTGTGGCCCAGACCACCTCTGAATGTGGTCTGAAAGATCGGATCTCAATGTGTCCTCAATGCGTCTTCACACCTGTACTTAGAGCTGTCCACATCACCCAGGACGTATGTCGATACCAGGTCTGAACAGGACCAGTCCCTCACTGAGACTTTTACCTTCGTGAAACTGAATCTGGCTCTCAACTCCCCCTCCCCCCTTCCAACGCCCCCTCGCACACAAGCTGTTTGTCTGTGTGCATTGCTTCCAAACACATTGTACAGAGTATCCATCTGCCAACACAGACCGAGAGATGACATTTCAGTCACACAGTGCAAATCCATGTCTGGTCGCACGTCTTGCCACACAGCACGCATGTGACAAATGGCCACATGCAGGAGGAGGCCAACTTCAACATCAACCCGAAGCAGAACAAAATGTTCACAGCTTGATAACATGGCAGCTAAATTCATATTTAAACTAGGGATGGGGGGGATCGATACTGTGGTACCGATACATCGGTACTCACAAGCTACTCATTTGGTATCGATTCCTTTTCAAAAATATTGATAACTAGAATGGCACTCGGAGAACGCAGACCTCCGCCAAGGTGCCTGACTTTAAAAACAGATCACAGCTCACAGCCGGCGGTACCGTGAGGTGGTCTCAGAGAGCGCAGACCTCAGCCAAGGTGGTCGGCTTATTATTAACACGGTGTGTTCGTTTCTGTGTAACGTATCGGTGGATGCCTCTCTCATTCAGCAGCCTTGTTATGTCTGTATAACGTTACACTACGTTGTCTGTCATCCCGTCATCTACCGCTTTTTTTCTTTCTCACCGCGGGCGGCCAGCCGCTTCTGCACATACATCCAAACACGTATCTCTCTGCTCTCAGAAGGAGGCGGGGTCACACGTCATCAGTCCCACTGCGCATGCGTTTTACCCTGTGGTTTTAATGCTCAGGCTGATCGGAATCCTTAAAAATATTCCTGAATCCGGATCATGGTCCGGATGGCCACCAAAATCTAATGGATTGTTCATTGTGCTACACCCCACCCCTCCAAGAAATTTCATTCAAATCCATCACTAACTTTTGGAGTAATTCTGCTAACGGACAAACAAACAAACAAACCAACGCCGGTGAAATCATAACCTCCTTGCTAGGCCTTCGTCCTTGGCGGAGGTAATAAAATGATATGAACAAAACCGGGCTGCATCACTGCCAAACGTTTTCAATATAATGTGCCAAAACAGCCCCGAGCTGACCCGTGTCACATGACTGTGGAAACCTATGTGAGATCAGAACCTAGCGCACAGCCGCATCTAACATGTGAGTGAGTCTAGTGCAGGAGGTCTACTGAGAGCGAGTGTCGGACAACGGAAGGATGGCAGAAAGGAAACATATAGCGTTGTGTGGTGCTACTTTTCCCCTGTAGATAAAATAACAGCAAGATGCACTATTTTTGACAATAAAGTGGCACACAGCAGCAACATGAGTAAACTCTTTAAACATCTAAAGAAAAACAACACACCCGGCAAGTTACAATGAGGCAGAACAAAAACCAGACGGCCGTACATCCAGGTCTCCTGCACCACCCTCTGTCCGACAAAAGACGTTGCAGGAGTGTTTTGAGAGAGGCAAAGCATCTCGGTACAGGTCTGTCTGTCTACTCTAAATTCCTAAACTTCATTGTCACAATCTCATTTTAAATGTGGTTGTTAGATGAGTTCCAAGTTCTTTGTATTCATGTACACAGTAATTACAGTGAAGCAGTCGTTGGCAATGAAAATGTTGGATCTCAGACTCCCTCCAAATATGCTCATTACATATACAGGCTATAAAAAATAAAGGAAAATCACAAAAATTAAAGCAAAATGAGAATCTAAGACAAACAGCAACTACAGTATACCCATTTGTCCTTGTTGGAGCCACGTTTGTCCTTCCAGAAGTGCTTCCTAGTTTCCCAAACCCAACCAAGTATTCAGCCAAATCCCACCAGGTGTGACCCAATGTTTGTAAAATGTTAAACTATGTCAAGCTGTGTTACGTGGAGCTTTAATATTTGCAAAAACATACAGACAACATACAGATTTACCGTATCTATCAATCAACCCTTTTCCCCTCTGTCTATCTGCAGTACCCGTTTGTCATATATTAGACTACATTGTGCTATCTAATTTCATAATATAGGCTAAATTTACCAAAACGATGACAGAAACTTCTGAAGACTGAAATGTATATATCTCTCACTCCACCATCCCGGTAAAGATTGGCTTCATATACAGTAGTTGACCTGCTAAAGTTTATCAGATGGACATGTGGCAACTGTTGGAAAATGTGAGAGCTGGTCCAAATGTAATAAAATGAGTTTATATTTCATGAGGTTTGCTATTTGCTCGATAACGTAATGGACTGGGTTTGGTACATTTTAACAGATGGAACAGGCGACAGATGGATCTTTTAGCAGGTTTATTTGTAAAAATAGAAAATGTTTAAAAAAAGGTAACGTTACAAATAGAAAATGTCCAACCATGCTATAAAAACTAGGGATGCACCGATGCCACTTTTTTCAGACCGAGTACAAGTACAAGTACTTACATTTGGGTACTCGCCGATACCGAGCACCGATACGAGTACTTCTCTGTGCCAAAAGACCCTCGTTAACAGCCAGCTGGAGGGTGTGAGCGACACACGGCAGGCTGGGGAGTCCCGCATACGAGGCGGTGCGCCGCGACCGTCTCTAGGTCGGCTTGGAAAGGCTCAAGCGAAGGTGCTTCCCGGGGCCGAGGCCAAAGTGGCACCGGGGCGGACTGTCCTTAGTGCGCCCCAACCGCGTCGTGCCCCCAGGACAGGGCTCGACCCACGTCAAAGGCGACAGGGGTCTGCGGCAATGTCTGCAACTCGCCCGACCTGTCTTGAAACACGGACCAAGGAGTCTAACGCACGCGCGAGTCAGAGGGTGCAAGCAAAACCCAGTGGTGCAATGAAAGTGAGGGCGGGCGCGCGCCGGCTGAAGTGGGATCCCAGCCCAGCGGGGTCGGGTGCACCACCTGCCCGTCTCGCCCGCACCGTCGGGGAGCTGGACCATGAGCACGTGCGATAGGACCCGAAAGATGGTGACTAAGGTTAACGTCACGCTGCCGTAAAGTGGTAATGGTGCCGTTTTGCGAGTATGAGTACATGAGCACAGTATCGGATCCGATACCCGATACTGGTTTCAGTATTGGTGCATCCCTAATAAAAAACAGATGTGCTCACAGCTGCCAGTATCGTGAGGTGGTCGGCTTGCACGGTGTGTTTCTGTTTCTTGGTACGGCCGATGCCTCTCTCGTTCAGCAGCCTCGTTATGTTCATTGACACTGCGCTGTCTCTCACCGTCCCGTCAATCTACCGCTTCATTTCGTCCTCTCCGCGGATGGCCAGGAGCTCCCGCACCTCAAAGTCTCGCCACAGATCCGTGTTGTCCAATTCGTCCATTGTTCACCTACGGTGTGTCTGAAAACCTTCCCGCTGCCGTACGTCGTTTGTTTGAGCTCTGTTTGACCTGTGACAATTCACATCACGACTATGCTCCCCATTTGTAACCAAATATAATTGAAATCGACCCCGGTCCGACCCTGATCTGACCCACCACTCGACCTGGGTTGCAAAGCCGAGTCGGCCAAAGCGGGTTAACCCTTTCAGACACACAATCCATGCTGGTTTAGCCCTCGGTGTGAAAGGGGTAATAGATGCTAGATTTAGCCAGGTAGCTTTGGGCCACAGTTGGTCCTCAGAATCAGAGCAGTGTACTTTGGATATTTCTGATTCACCATTCATCACGCGTCTAGTATGAGTCTGGCAACTAGATTTACTGGATCTAGACTGCTGATGGACCAAGCTTTTTGGACTATACCTTGGCATTGGATCTTTCAGATGCCCTTTATGCAAATAACATGACAACATTACTTGCCACAACTCTTTATTATGTGTTTATGAAAACAGTGACTATTTCAAGGACTCTGCCAACTCCAACACTATATCTGTAGTGCCGTTTGGAGTGTGCCTGTGGTTGCTTTATGCCGGCCACAAAAAAACACAGCCTGAAAGGCAGACTGGCAGATCATGAATATGCAATCAGAACTCCAAAACCGCAATTATCCCCTGGGACAGCACTTCAGAGATGCAGGCCACAAGGACCCACACTCACTGAAAGTTCATGTCAGTAACAGGTCTGGGGATGGGAGGTGGGAGGTGGGAGGTGGGTGGAGGGTTGGCAGTTGACAGATTCTGGTGAGAGACCTTTTGGGATGGAAACAATCAGGGCCACTTCTACCTCAAGCCTGGATCAGGAAGGTGACTTTTCCTCTTTCCTGTGATTTAATTGTCTGGTTTAAAGCCTGGAAATGTGACTTCTTTTGAAAGTTTCTTATTAGAACTTTCTGGATTATCTGAGTATGAAAAAATCCAATGTGTGTGAGGCCCGTCAGACCTGGTAATTAACAAGTGTCCTGGCTGATCCGAACACTAGTGCACAGCTCGATCAGTTCACACCTGGCATTAGAATGCGTCTCCACATGCGTCTGAGTGACCGCTTCTGATCGGATCTCACTTCCCCGCTCTATATGCTGCGTTTGCAAAGAGCAAATGCCTTATAGATTTAACCAGTTTGTGTTTAAAATGATTGCATTTACTTACTCGTGCCAAGCAAATTAAGCACTTTATAGGCTGAAAAAGAAATGTAATTCATTGTGCCGCTCAAAGGCTACCGGCAGCTACTGGCAACATTTAAGGTGGAATGTTTTTTTGTATGTGACTCAATGAGTGAGTCGACGTCGTGGATCAATCAACACACCTTATATGTCAAGATGACAACTTTGAATATTCCATTTGCCTTTATCGGCAGTCTTGCATGACATATGCTTTAGTGATGATTGGATCGCCAAGTGCTTAAAAAAATGTATATGGATTTCAACCGGATTATGCAAACTGTAAATATTCTATTTCTTTACTCAGAGAAAAAAAAAGTGGCGAGCGTCGTTCCGGCTCGCTCCGAACGTCTGTTTGTTTTGTCTTCTGCTTTTTCAAGGTGATTTGCATTGTCACATTTTGGACTTGACAGATGCACTTTTTTGAAGCAGTTCAAAGATCAAAAATACACACTGGTGGTGCCGCTATAGCTCACCTGGTAGAGCAGGCGTGCCATGTACCAAGGCTGAGTCTTTACCGCAGCGACCCAGGGTTTGACTCCGACCTGTGGCCATTTGCTGCATGTCAACCCCTCTCTCTCTCTCCCCCTTTCATTACTATCTGTCTCTCACTATCATTAAAGGCATTGAAAAGCCCCAAAAAAGAATTTAAAAAAATGTCACACCAGCAAGCTCACTAAATGACACGTATCTAATTTGTTTAATCCATACACAAACATAAATGTAAAAACTGTATACGGGCGGGAAAAAAAAGCAGAGAGCAGTGTCTTCAAATAGTTACACTCCATAAAACCACATGATATTCTTCACTGTATTTAGCATCTATTCCTAGTTTTCACTGATGCATGGATACATTATTGAAGATGTTCTCCATATGTTGGATAATTGGTCATGTGTTTTGACTATTCTCCTTTGAATTCTATGTTTTTTTTTATGTAAAGCCTTTGCTTTGCTGCAACAGTGACCCAGTTTCCTCATAGCAATCATTACAATTTAATCTTGTCTCATTCTGCATTGCATGTAGATGTCTGCGTTGCATTCTCATATTGTGTATTTAGTGGAGTGAAAGTGTTTCTTACTGCTGTATTATGGATGCGAAAAATCCCCAAGTCACAATCACCAGAGGATGTGAGTTCTGCCTATAGCACTAGCTCCTCTTTGTGTTCACTCTTCTCTCTCCATCCCTGTCTCTGCCATGCTCGCTCTCCCCCACCACACCACCAGCTGGAGGCTTTCTACTCGATCTTCACCACAGAGCAGCAGGACCACGTGAAGTCGGTGGAGTATCTGCGCAGCAACTTCAGGCCCATCCAGAGTTTGGACGACCGCCACGTTTTCAAGTCGGCGATCAAAGACGCCTGGTTGCCCGACCTGACTGACAGCGGCGGAGGCGGCGGGCCGTATGGCACGGAGGCTTCCAAAGGTAGTACAGCTGAGACTTTTAAGTTTACACTTTTACTTTTTCTTTATTACTAAACATGTCTTAATTAATAAAGAATCTGGTGTCTATACAGAGCCTCTATGACCTGACACTTTGATCAAGAAACTGGACACAACTGCACCAAAACTAATCTAAATTATTCACAGTTGAGTCGTAGTTTTCTTTGCAAAACGATTTTTAGCTCATATTTTGAAAGGGGGACATATCAGGCTCATTTCCAGGTTCATACTTGTATGTTGGGTTTCTACTAGAACATGTTTACATTCTGTTTCTCCTCCTGTCTGTCTGATACATATTACAATGGGTGTTATGTGGGCCCCAACTGGCCCATGAGGGACCTCCTTAGTTGACCCAAGTGGGCCTCATTTGTGTTGCCAATTCTGAGCCCGTGCACTAATTTCCCATTAGTGACCCACCTGGGACCCACATAGGTAGCCCACTTGGGAGCCCAAGTGGGACCTACTTAGTTGACCCAAATGGGCCCCATTTGTGTGGCCCATTCTGAGCCCACACACTAATTTCCCATTAGTGACGCGACTAGGGGACCTACTTAGTTGACCCAAGTGGGCCAGATAAGATGCCCATTTTGGGCCCAAACCCACTTGGTACCCCCAGCATAACCCATGTTACCCATATAACCATGTTGGCTGGGATGTCCCCTTTAAAGAATTTACTCTTCAAACTA
Organism: Hozukius guyotensis; assembly: GCA_916700995.1. NCBI lineage: Eukaryota > Metazoa > Chordata > Actinopteri > Perciformes > Sebastidae > Hozukius > Hozukius guyotensis. The sequence goes on from CAKALU010048012.1 coordinate 9,743, forward strand.
TATACCGATGCCACAAGCCAACATAGAATGATGAAACACTCAGCCAATGTAAAAGTCATGAAAATCAGAAATATTGCTGCCTCTTAGCCATCATTATTGCATTTTTTATCAATGAATCATATTATTAATTTCATAATAATAATGAACAAAATGATCACGGTGAAAATGTTAAAGTGCTGAATTGAAGAAAATATGAGATACGTCCTTAATTTGACATTTAGGTGTATTTAATATTTTGAGTTCTTAAAGGGGGAACGTACACATCAGGGTTTCATTTTTACAAGTGTATACGTTGTACTCCTGCGTATTACGTAGACTACATTACTAGTTTTAACACTGCAAATGTGCACTTTATTCCTATTACATTTGAGCGTGAAAATAGACACTCTCGGGGTGCATAGTGCCGTCTCTTTTTCTACCTACTGATCTACAGTAGATAGTGTCATTAAAGTTCCCCCTTGTTTTTTTTAAACTGCTCCAATATTCACACACTATTCCTGGACAGTGACATTTCCTAATGTTAATAAATGAGGGATATTCAGTGTTGCTCATATGCCCAGAGGACGCTGGTTGTCTTCTCCTTGTGTGTGTGTGTGTGTGTGTGTGTGTGTGTGTGTGTGTGTGTGTGTGGTCTGGGCTAACTCTCTGTCATTTCACCATCGAGCTGGGTAACTCCCCTAGCATAAGGCAGTGGGAGGCACACCAGCCGTCCTCCTACTCCTGCCTCATTACCACTCAAACAGCACCACACATTGTGCTCTGTGTGTGTGTGTGTGTGTGTGTATGTTTCTCTGTGTATTTCTCAGTGTTTGTGTGTGGCCTAGCATCTGTGCTGTGTCAACTGTCCTAGCAGGATTTGTCCCCTCCCTTCCTTCCTTCATACACGCTTCCATATGGTCGACTAGGAGAGGGGTGCATCACCTAGATGTGTACACACACACACACACACACACACACATGCACAAGTACTGTATGTGTACATGTTGTCCTGGCACAGCGGGCTGCATTCTCGTGCAGTATGTCCTTGAGCGCTGCAGTGGGACTTGTTTGCTGTAAGCAGAACTGTAAGGCTGGCAGAGGAAACGCAGGAGAGGCAGATGAGGAGGAGCCGGAGGAAGGACAAAAAGAAAAGCAGAGTAAAATTAAAGCTGTAAAAAAACAACCACAGCTGAGTGGACTGAGGATGGACATCTGTGGATGTGTGTGTGTGTGTGTTCACCTGGCCTGTGACCCCTCTCCACTCCCAAACCTGACAACATACAAACATGTATGAACCAAAAATGCACAAAACCTTTACAGCAGCAGCTCAATTGCATTAGTCATTTTCTCTCCAGTCCCCCCCTGCCCCATCCTCCCTGTGCTAATTTATTCCATTTTACTGAAGCTCAGCCTGAACCCCTCTCCTCCTGCTGGTGATTGTTTCTCATCAGCAATGATGGTTCATTTACTTTTGTGTCGCTGACTGACTGGCAGCCTCACATCTAGTGAAGCAGAATGACCGATAGATGAATGTATACAGAGAGGAATGGTGTGTGGGTGGTGTTAAAACTATACACCCCAACGTTTTGGGAAATACTTGTCTCGTATTCTGAAGCAAATGCGAAGGTCGATGTCAGTTTAATCTTTGTGTCCGGTACAGAGAAACGTCTGTTAGGTGGGTAACCTGTAGCTTAACACGCTGACTGGAATGAGGGGGAACTGCTAGCTTATAGCTAAAACTAAAAGAGACTCATACGAAACATAAGTGTGTGTTGGGTTGACAATTATTTTATTTTAGATTCTTGAATTATGGCTAGTGATTTTGCTGTTTCTACTATTTGTGCAAAGCTATAGGCTAAACACATCCTGGAACTATAACTGTAACTGTACTGGTCCGAGATTCAATTGATATTGATCTTTTCATCTGACTTTGGGTCACACAGCAAACAAACAGGTTTCAACTGTTTTAGTCAGTTCCTTTTAAAATAGATTTTAATTAGGGATGCACCGATACCGATACCAGTATCCGGTATCGGGTCCGATACTGTGCTCATGTACTCGTACTCGTACTCGTACTCGCAAAACGGTACCGATACCACTTTGCGACAGCATGACGTTAACCGCTCGTCAGCATCTTTCGGGTCCTATCGCACGCGGTCACGCTCCACCTCCCCAACGGTGTTGGCGAGACGGGCCGGTGGTGTGCCTGACCCAACGGGGCTGGCGCACCACCTCACTTTCATTGCGCCACGGGGTTTGGCTTGCACCCTCTGACTCGTGCGTGCGTTAGACTCCTTGGGCCGTGTTTCAAGACGGGTCGGGTGGGTTGCAGACATCGCCACAGACCCCTTACGTGGGACGAGCCCCGCCCTGGCGACACAACGCGGTTGAGGCGCACTGAGGACAGTCCGCCCTTGTTGAAAGTCGCACCGGGAGCGAAAGCACAGCAAGCACTTTGTCCACGGCCCCGTGAAGCACCTTCGCCCCGAGCCTTTCCAAGCCGACCTAGAGCCGGTCGCGGCGCACCGCCTCGTATGCGGGACGCCCCAGCCTGCCGTGTGTCGCTCACACCCTCCAGCTGGCTGTTAACGAGGGTCTTTTGGCACAGAGAAGTACTCGTTTCGGTACTCGGTATCGGCGAGTACCCAAATGTAAGTACTTGTACTTGTACTTGTACTCGGTCTGAAAAAAAGTGATATCGGTGCATCCCTAATTATAATCATCCCGATCTCATGGGAAGGCGTTAGAATAGCACGACATTTTAAGGACATTCCGCGTATCATGATAATAAATGTCAAGCTTTCCGCGTGTCATTTAACGTCCCATCATTACCGTGAAACGGCCACGGGTTCCATTTAGTTAGGTTTAGGAAAAACATCATGGTTGGGTTTAAAATAAGTAAAATACGTACATAAACAACGTATCATAAGTACGGGAAACACGATCAGCGGTTTCCTGGTTGACAGTCCCGTGTTTGTTGGACCCATCCCACCTCAAGTCTTTCGCTCTCATTTTATTCTATGTCACTAGCTATGAGCGTAGGATATTCACACGTATGCGTTTACATCACACGATGATGATGGGGTTCAGTTGGGCTTAAAAACAAAAAAAATAATTTAAATCAAATCAAAGCCATGTGTGCTCTCCCACTGCTCTTCTCCCGCTACACCAACGACTGCACCTCAGAGACCCATCTGGACAAGCTGGAGCTGAACGCTCTTTTTATACAGTGAGGTCAAGTTTCAATAAATGGTCTCACTACAATGAAATGGCTACTATGGGGACTAACGTCCAAGATTTCTTCTGGCCAATCCGGCTCACTTCCTGTTGGCTCCCCGTTTACCATGATTTATTTACCGTGTAGGCTACTATGGCTTTATTTAACTTCATTTTAAACTGAAATTTACTTTGTGAATGCACATGCTTTTAGGACTGCAGTTATAGTGGTATTAATGTTCTAACTTGTGACAACTCATGCACCGACACACACACACACACACACACACACACGGCATGGCCGACTGGGCCCAGGCTGATATAATCTGGTAAATACGTTTTCCCCGCATAGAGGTCATTCACTGCTCGACTTCCAAATGATGTCGGTGCATGTGCATGTGTGTGTTCCACTTTGTGAATGTGTGTGCCATTGTGTGTGTGTGTGACTAATGGCTTTAGTAATGCTAAGCCACATGGGGTTCGACTGCAGGTTATGAATAGAAAAACTCCACTGCAGCTCTTTATGAGCGAGCTAATCAATTTGGTTCCACCAGGCAAGTGAGCCTTATTCTCAATCAGCCCATGTTCATCATCAAATTACCTTGTGCATTTGCATAATATGATACACTGTTTGGAATAATCATTATGTGCATTGTTCAGCGGTAGTACTACTCCCTCTTTTCCAACAGTGAGTCGTGTAATGAATTGCTGCGTAAAGGGTAACGTCAGTATTTTTTCAACCTGGACCGTATCGTCCCATGTGTTTGTGTCTAAGTGACTAACGGGGACAAATAATTTCGGAAACTGGTCCAGTGTTGAGGGAGAACGCTGTAACCGTCGGCCGCTAAACGAGCTGCGAGGGCAGAGAGCAGCGTCGTAGTAACATCACGTCCACTAAAAGTTCTTGTTGTTGCCGCCGACAGGCTCAGGTTGTTATTATACGTGTCTGACAAAAACCTTTTCCTGACCTTTCTCTTGATCCGGTCTGTTTGTTATTGTGTCTGAGTCCCGCTCAAGTCTCGTTGTGAAATCTGAATATCCATATACTCAAATAAATGTTGAATTCAAAGAGCTCATCCACATTATGTAAATCATCTGGATATTCAGCCATGACACTGAAATTCTTTTAGATAACTCTAAGCTTGGTTTCTGTACTTCAACACAACAAACTCAGCTCCCAGCTGATACTCACGTTTCCATCATGGACGTATTCCACTATTCCACCGTTGTCTTCCAGCAACACGTCACCTCGCCAGATTTCACAAGGAGACTTCTCCTTGAGCGAGACTCTTTCCAAGATGTCAGACACTTATAATAACAATCCGAGCCTGTCATGGCAAAAACAAGCACTTTTAGTGGACGTACATGACGGTGCCAGCTTGCCCCAATAGCACCATATTGCAGCCCAATTGCAAAATGGAAATCCAACACTGTATGACATGACAGTATGAAATGACTGTCATACTGATGAAAATTGTCACATTACACATTTATGAATCAGATAAACATGGAGGAAGTTTGCAATGAGTTTTCAAGAACAGCATTCCCAGCAAATTAAAATGGAAGCAGATCAGAAAAGAAGAAGGGATGTACAACATGTACCGGGGGGAAATGAGAAAAAGCCCTATATCTTAATTATAGGTAGAATATGCAGGAATTTCCTAAAAATAAACAATGTATAGACCGATAGAAAAGTAATCCCTCTGAATCATCACTAGCAGTGTGTGGTGGAGACCCTGAAGCCCTCTGACTCTCTCTTTTCTTCTTATGTTGCTGCATTCAGGACGTTTCTGGACGTTAGCAATAACGTTTATTCCTCTGATTCACTGCTTTGTTCTCTCTAACGCCGCTCCCTCTCTTCATTCACTCTATGGCTCGCTCCACTATCGCTGCTCTCTCTCTTTCTCTCTCTTTCTCTCTCTCTCTCTCTCTCTCTCTCTCGTTGAGTCGAGGAGGAGGAGGAGGAGGAGGAGGAGGAGGGTTAGGGTTAGGGTCAGTGGTTCCATATTAAAATCTTTGACCCTGTTCCAGACAGAGGTCTGGTCCTCATTCAGTATCTGAGCATTTACAGTAATAATTATAAAATGTTCAATATGTGAAATCAAATAGTCCATCCACAGTGTGTCCCAGCTGAGGTCAAACAGAGACATCTAGTGGTCAGTAGCAGCCAGTGCAGGGATGCTCCTATCACAATGAATTGAATGGAGAGTGCATTTTTATTCATCTCTCCTTTCTTCATCTGACTGTACTTGTGTCTCCCTCTCTCCTTCTCTTCATTGGTTTCTTTAATTCCTCCCTTCCATTCATTTTCTCCTCCATTCTTCCCTTTTATATTTCTTCCTCACTGCTTTCCCTCCTCTTCTCTCCAACCAATTCCTCTCTCTATGCCTTTTCTTCTTCTTCTGCCTCCACCCGTCCTTTCTTTTATTCCTTCCTTTCTTTCATGTTCTTTTTCCCTTTTTTTCTCATCTACCTTCCTTCTTGTGACTTTTTTCATCGACCTATCTCACACTAATTATCCTCTTCCATTCTCACATTTTGACTTTCCTTTTTAATTCTCCCCGACTAACGTCTTCCCTCCTTCCCTTCCTCTCTACTCTTTCCTTTTCCTTTATGTTTCCCCCTTCCATCCCTCCTTTCTTTCTTTCGTTCCTGCCTCCATCCTCCTCCCAGTGTGCAGCAGCGCTCCCATCAACATGAAGGTGCAGCATGTCAACGGCAGCGCTCTGGTGGTGCGCTGGGCTCGTCCGGAGTTCACCTACCACCCGCCCATCCTCCACTACCTGGTGTCCTACAGCTGGACGACCCACGACGACAGCTACGAGGAGACGCACCTCACCGACGCCAAACACAAACTGGTGAGACTGGGAGGGACGGGAGCTTGTTGTGGGAGGGTTAGCCAGAAGTAATGAGCTGATACTGAACCAAACAATGACACAACACATAACCAACACATTCTCACTCCCAACTCGTCAAATACTAACGCTTGGTCCTCAAACTATGACGCTCTAGGTACCCGTCTAGCGTCAGTTGTGGACGCGTCAGGGACGGCGTGTCAATATTCGCTCGTTACATGTATAGTGTCTATTCAAAATCAACTTTAGGCAACCACTTAGGGTTAGGAAAAGATCTAACGACTAACTAAAGACGAACGCCTAACGTGACCACATCGGAGTTGGTTGAAAGCCTGGTGTTTCTCATACGGACACTGTATCAGTGTGTCCGTGCGTCGGTATCAGACGCCGAGGAGCGCTGACCGAGTGGCGGTTTTTGACAAGTTGGGAGTGAGACGGGGGTTGCATATAACACACAGACGGTCCCGGTATTAGGGATTAAGTGGGTTGGACGTGGCTTTGAGGTGAGATTGCTGCTCACAATGTTGGACTGCAGTGATAACAAAGAAAATGTGTGTGTGTGTGTGTGTGTGTGTGTGTGTGTGTGTGTGTGTGTGTGTGTGTGTGTGTGTGTGTGTGTGTCTTGTTTAGAATTTGTTTGTGAGTTACATTATTGTTGCATGGCAAAGCAGCTGAAAAGTGCACACTCGTTTGAAAAGGCCAATACTGACTGGTGCTGCA
>CAKALU010048017.1:3645-30177 GCA_916700995.1 Hozukius guyotensis
GTTGGCATAACCTATAGTGATGATGTGCACTGGTGGCTACAACTTTACCCTGGATTCTGTTGGCATAACCTATAGTGATGATGTGCACTGGTGGCTACAACTTTACCCTGGATTCTGTTGGCATAGCCTATAGTGATGATGTGGATGAATTATGAAGTGCCAATAAGGGAATGATGAACTGACATTTATAGAAAGCATCTTCTCATCCATGCACGGAATGAAGTTTATCCACCAGTTTATATGCAATGAAGTGTGTGAAGCAGTTTATTTGTTTTACTGACCAACATAATCTGATGCATTTCAGTAAATAATAAATGCACTGAAAAGTTAATATGTTAAATTATACTTTCATGTGGATGAATTATGAAGTGCCAATAGGGAATGATGAACTGACATTTATATAGAAAGCATCTTCTCATCCACGGAATGAAGTTTATCCTATGCAATGAAGTGTGTGAAGCAGTTTATTTGTCTAACATAATCTGATGCATTTCAGTAAATAACCAATGCACTGAAAAGTCAATATGTTAAATTATACTTTAGTTTGCAACATGGTTGTCATTTCCTTCCCTGATTTTTTTAAGGAAAAGTCTGTTAGTTTATAGGCATGATGTCTATGTCCTTTATGTGCATTACCAGGCAACAGTGTGAACTATAGTAAAGGTTAAAGCTTTGACAGCTCTTTTGTTTTGCATTCCTCTCTGTGACTGACATGTTCTACCTGTTTTATGAGAAGGAAACAGAAGCAAGAAATCTTAACAATTTCAAAGCACTCCCAAAAGCTTGTTAATCCAACAAGAGTGGGACATCTTGAATTAATTTCAACAATTAAAAAAAAGGGTTTGGCAGAAAGAAATGCAATAAAAACCGTTTAACCCTATAATCCCATTGTTGTTAACTCAAGTCATTGTTGTGTTACTCTGTTGTTGGATACACTGTTTCCAAGCAGCAGGAAAAAAAACTGTAAACGGCAGAGCTAAAACATCTATCCCACCTTCAGGATTATTTTGTGTATCCTCAAAAGAAAAAAGAAGAGGTTACATTTAGACATGATTGGTTTATCGAGGAAGCAAAGTGTGATAACAAAGACGCTGTTAAAACAGTCAGGGTGTCATGTTGACAGACTTCATCTCCTCCTTACATTACAAGGAAAGATGTCAGACATTTTGAAAAAAAAATCTCACACAATTTCCATTTGAAACTTTCATTTTACACCCGCTGATCAAGTGGGAACATGTTTAATATGCAGATTGGAGGGCGTTGGTGGTTTTATTAGACCCCCCTCAGTAACATCCTATACAGCGTATGTCTGGCCCCCCTTGTAGTGTATATAAAGACGGTGTAAACAGAGCCACCTTTAAAACTTTCAGTGAGAAATAATTGATGCCCCCATGGCAGTCTGAAGGAGATAGACTAGCAGGTAGGGATGAGCTGAGCCTGGCTGTAAGGAGATACACTGCTGGACTGTGGCATTATATTACCACTTTCTGTTTTAAGGATCCAGATTGAGATGGAGCAGAGAGACATGGGTTCAATAGAAGTATATGTAAAAACTAAAAAATTATCATATGACAACAGATTTCTTAGAGAGAGTCAAATGTTAATTTGCTCTTGAACATATAGAACAAATATGAAGTGAGTGACTTGGTTGTCAGAATGAGCCTTAGTCAGTATCGTCACCATCCTGACAAACGTGTACACACTCCTAGTTTCCTCCTACTGTAGCAACCCCTCAGCCATCCTGCTGGACCAGTCCTACAAGTTACACACCTGAAGAAACCTCTGTTTTTCAGCCATACCCGGTTTCTCAGTGAATAGGAGGAGGATAATAATGATTAATTTCATTTAATGAGTCAGACTCTTTAGATGATATTCCTGTTGGTGGCTTACATGGCAGTGGATGGACCAACCATAAAAGTGAGAAAAACATGGAAAGGACCCCAATTTCAAGGCAAAGACATATTAGGTGAAAAATGATAATACTAGCAATTTATTCAGGTCAAAATTATGATGGTACTAAGAGTGGGAAAATTGCTCAGCTGTCAGGTTTCTCCACCAGTGAGCATATATGCTCATGCTGTTGAATACATTCCAGTATGACAGGATTAACCTCCAGGCGGTGGTGGAAGAAGTCAGATCCTTTTCTTAAAGAGGACCTATTGTGCTCATTTTCAGGTTCACTACTTGTATTTTGGGTTTCTACTAGAACATTTTTAAATACTTTAATGTTCAAAAACCACTATTTTTTATCATACCGGCTGTGCTGCAGCACCTCTTTTCACCCTCTGTCTGAAACGCTCTGTTTGAGCTCCTCCCCCAACAGTCTGCTCTGATTGGTCAGCTGGCCCACTCTGTTGTGATTGGTCAACTGAACCAAACTCTTTGGACTCCGCTCCAGCTCCGCTCTAACTTGCTTTGTTTGAGGGCGTGCCAAACTAGCCGCTAGGCAGGTATTATGCAAATGTGATACTTGGTGACATCACCACGTCACGGAAGAAAAGGCGGGACTTCAAGCAAGGCGTTTCAGGCAGTTCAGGTGCAGTGTTTCTGTGGGGGAGAGTAACTCCCTTTGACGTGGACTTTGGGCTTTGTAACTTTGCAGACCTTTTACATGCACAAAAATACTATATAACACACTAAAGGAAAGGAAAAAAAACACAAAAGGATAATAGGTCCTCTTTAAGTAAAAGTACTCCATTACAAGTAAAAGTCCTGCATTAAGAATCCTAAAAGTAAAGAGGTATTAGCAAAATCTACTTTGCATCAAAGTGAAAGTACTGGTTCGGCTGTAAAATGTTCCCTGTGACTGATATATTATGATATATGATATTATTAGATTGTTAATACAGATAAAGCAACACATACACAGCATTAAGTACAGTACTTGAGTAAATATACTTAGTTCAATTCCACCACTGGATAAATATAGTGGATTCAAATTGCAATATTTTTCTAAATCTAGCACAGCAGAAGTGGCAGAAAATACTCTAGTAAAGTATAAGTACCTCAGAAGTCTTGAGTAATACTTCTGTCACTGGGATCATCAAGTGTCCAATTTGAAACAGACATTTGTTTTCCAGAACAAGACAGTGAAATAAAACCCACATGAACCAGGTGAGATTATTAAAAATGTAGAGTTTAATATATATATTTATTTCTGACATTCTGATAAGGATTGCAGGTAGGCTTCACAGTACACACTGTGTTCCACTTGATATGCTAAGCAGAGGAGGGAGGGGTGGGCATGGTGGGCTTGACAAGCGGCAGGTTTTCGTTTGTACACTAGTAGTGAAAGCAGAAGGAGGCAGTACATCCACAGGCAACATCCACTCCTCTACCGTATTGCTCAAAACCCCACGAAAAGGACCATTTTTTATTGTGATCCACATTCTGTAGAGTCCACTTTACCCTTCTTACAATCCCTAAAAAGACAGTGATTGACACAAAACGTGGATTATCAAAAGACTATCTAAGCGCATGCATGACACTTTTTCAGATTTTTTTTCTCATTTAAAATCCCCCCCACAAAATGTAAACAAATTGAGCTTTGCTTCAGACCAACATACTTGGTTGTGAGGTGAGTTAAGAAACGTAGGTCTACAGTAGTTAAAATGCTTGATAAAACTATATAACAGTGTACCATTTGGTGGCTCCTATGAATATGCTCTTGAAAAGTTACTGTCAAAAATTAGATATGTGATGAAATTATGACTTCTTTTTCGGGGGAGGGTACAGATGTTTTTTTCTTCTTTTCAGCAGCATAATAATCACACCTAGAATGAATGAATGCATGCTTTTAGGTGGCTGTAAGTTCCAGTTATGATGCACAAAAGCATTACAGTAATACTGCCCTGCACTGATAATAATACATGCCAACAGGCCCCAATTAACCTTCATCCAAACACAAGCTCTCATTTATTCAGCTATTACAAAATCAGGTAGCCTACCTACCGTTTGAAGTCACATTCAGTCTGCACACAAGAGAGAGAGAGATACCCCTGCCTCCTCGTATAAACTTATGGATCCAGCACAGAAAATAAAACCTCTAGTACACATTAATTATGCCTATAGTTCCAAAATAACAACCAGAGTGAGAGGGCACTTGCAATTGTTGTCATATAATCACCACAACTATCAATATAATTATCAACACCACCAAAATCTTCATAGAGAACACACACGGAGGCATACCATTGATCACTTTTGGAGAAAGGTTAATCATTTTGTCACATAAAACAAACTGAAAAAAAAAGAAATTAAATTGCTTTGCAATAAAAATTAATGGCTTTTTTTCTGTAGGTTTGGGAAGGGTGCGACTTTGACCACTTTTTTTTTGGACTGAGGTGGATCAGTAAACACTGTAATTGCACTTTAATTGACAAAATTATAGTCCATTTTATATGGGATTAAAAAAAGTGACACTGCAGCATCTGCTATCGGATGAACTTCCTCTGATTAATTGTCCTGCGGTGAGAATAACAACAAAGGACACAATTATTTTCAACTTTTGCAGGTGTGCCACGTTTGACTGCGCATCCGCTTTTTTCTAATTCAATATTTTTTAGTCAGTCCAGCAATATAGGCTTAGGACTACATTTATCCTCATTATGAATTAATTCAATGGTCCGAAAGGGCTAAAAGTAATCTAATTATTTACACAGGAATCTATTAAATAGCTGATTAAAAAGAAAAAGAAGGAAAAACACAGGGCACCGTTGTGCAACTCATTAGTGCTCGAGCATGTTTTTGAAGCCAAAGCTCAGGAGACAGAGTTAGAAAAACCACAATTGATTTCTAGCAGAAACAAAATTCTGCATTTCTGCTGCAGCATCATTGTTACCTGGTGTTATTTAAAGTGAAACATCATGAATCTACAGTGAAACCTGTTCATCGTGTGCAGGGACAAAAATAACAGCAACTTTTTTTAATCATTACATTTTCTACACATGATAAATATCAGCACATATATTATTATTATTATTATATATATTCAAGATATGCATTTTACATATACTTTTCCTCTCAGATTTATATACATCAATTTATGTACAGTCTTTGTATTTATTTACACTAGGGGTCAAAGGTCACTGAACCTGAAGCACTTGAAACAAGGTTATAAGAGAGAGAATCATACGAACCTAAAGGCAGTGTAGTCATCCATCCGTTATCATCAAACTGTAACAGCACGTGGGCGGTCTAAATTTACTCTCAAAGGACAACGACAACAGAAAAACACTCACACGAAATAAAACACTGCCACTCTGAGGCCCTTTATCCGAAGCAGTTTGTTCATATTGGCTTGTCATGCAAACACATCATGGTGCTTTCGTCAAAAAAAGAAAATAATTTACAGTAACATTCTTCTCATACTGTGCTGGTATAAAGTGAGTTTAAAGTGAGCTTACCTGTATGAAGGTAAATGTCAGATAAAGAGTTGTAATATGTGATAGAAGAGGGGAAGTAAAGACTGGGTGTGACGATAAGAAGTAAACTGCATTTCATCCCGCATGCAAAACCTGTCTGTCTACGGCTCAGCATGTCCCTAATGTGCACAAAGCTTGAATACCCTGTGAGCAATATAACAAGACCACTCTCTCTGTTTCACCCTGAGGATGCTCCTAACCACGTCAGGCTCTGAGTTTCCCTTACCAAAAGTTGCACAACTTGTGAATATCATATTGCAATTTGATTGCATGTTCTAATAAGGCAAAAAGAAAAAAAATTCACAGAAATACAGACCACTGCATCAAACAACAAAGATGAACAAAGCAAAGCGAAAAAAAAAAAAATCTTTTAATGTCATCCAGTCTTTCCTCTTAAAGGCAACTGTTCCTCCACTATGGCATTTTGGTGTTTTTTTTTTGTCACATTTATGTACTAGCGAGCAATTGCAAGAGATGAGTTTCTTTGCAGCCTGTAGCAGATGAGTTCTGGTTTCAGGTGGGCATTGGTGAGGCCAATTGGTGTTTCCGTCAGGCCTTGGTGGCGACAGTTAAAGAGTATGTACAGCCACGGGGGTGCTGGTAAGCTGTGATGCCTTTAGGGTCATAGGTCATAGAGTGGTGCTCTGTGGCTCCTCCTCAGGCACAGCGTCCCCCTCCGGAGAGTCTGCCACTGCCAAGGACCTCCTGCAAGGGACACCGCTGAACTCATCGATGAGGCTGTCCAGATTGACATTGATGGAGGGGATTTCATAATTGAAGATATCTAATGGTGAGCATGGCGGGAGAGGTGAGTGTGGTGAGCAGAATGGTGGAAATGGCGATGATGAGCAGGAGGAAAAGGAAGAGGAGGAGGAGGAGGAGGAGGAGGAGGAGGAGGAGAGGGCATATGATGATGATAATGAGGTGTAAAAAACGGAAGAGAGCAGAAATAATATTAATCTTTTTGAGTCTGAACTCATGGTAAGTGGCATATGGTGATCCTGATTAAAGTAATCAGTGGATTTACATGTGCTTCACATTCTACACAGGGATGTTCTCAGTGTGTCACACCTGAAGGAGCGACTATAGTGTGGTATGTCACAGCTTTTTTTGTGTCTTTTGAGACAACAACAACAGATATTTTCAGATAAAACAGGTCAAAATGACTGCACATTGACACATTACTGTACACAACAATGGTCGGGTAAACCAACACAGAGGCAACAAGATGTGTGTGGAACTCTGTGGAGAAAAAAAATGGCACCAAGACACCAAGTGGGCTTGAAGTTAACGATGGAAATCTCATGAGGACCGGATATTAGCTCTAAATATACTCTAATGTGCTGCTGCATTTACTGAAAGCAGCAGGTCCAAGCAGAGACTGGTGACTATACTCCTGTGTAGGAATGAGATGGAGCGTGGCGGTGTTGTAAGAGGGAGCAGAGGTTATAAAAAAGCGATGAACCTGCCAGAGGTGGGTTACCTGTGGCGCCCCGATACCGGTGGCAGGCGCGTTAGAGGGGGGGATGTCTGCTGGCATTGGGCTGGGAATGGGGCAACGAAAGGAGGAGGGGCTTTAAGATGGACCTTTGTAAGCGACGGCGTCTGCAATGTGAGCGCAGTGTGGTGCACTCTGGGAAGTCCTTAAGCCATGCATTATCGGTTGAACTGCAACACCGTGCAAAGAGTCAATAATGTCAAGAGTAAATATGGAATATCTTCTAATTGAGAGCTATGTATGTTTGAGGCAGGCTGCAGGAGACCCCAGAGGCAGCCACAGCACGAGGCCAGGCAGTGAGATGGAGCGCATGGGGGGCGGGGACGGTCTGGCTTACCCTAAAAGTCCCCCTCACACTTAGCCCACACTGAATCCCTGGCCTCACACAGCTGCAAGGTACACAATAGTAGCAGGGGAGGGGACAAGAGAATGATAAATATTGCAAAGTGACAGAATGATTGGTATATAATGACAGAACACCTCATCATCAGAACATCATAGTGTAGATATAATGTGGGGTTTTGTTCTGGCTAGGTTTCCACGCCTGCTAGAGAGACTGGACCGGTGCGTAAAGCCTCTGACCTACCTCTGCCGAGTGAGGGTCTGGGTAACACAGATAAACAGAGAGCACATGATGAATCTAATGGCAACTTCCATACAAGCAGGACGAGCTATGCTTCTCTGATGTTTCCACACATTACCCAGAAACATCATCACATAACACAAGCAATGGGTACATAGGTCAGTCAAGGAGCTCGCTACAGTAATATTTACATAATTCTCAGGCATCTGTGTCTAAAAGGCAACTTTTATTCATTCAGACATTCGTTTGGGAACAGTCAATAAAGGGGATTTTTTTTTTTTATATCTACAATTCCTACTGAGTCCTAAACTCGTCCGCCGTCTCCGTTGGACAGAGCCACAGCGAGTCTGAGAGAAGGCCGCTGCAGCCCCACCTGTGGTGGCGGAGGGGGTGTTGTTGCCAAGGGCTGATGTTTACCTGTAGACATGCTCTCCCCAGGAGACAGTCCATCCAGGAGGCCCTGCTCCAGGGGCTGGGGGACTGGGGCCATGGCCGAACCAATGAACCCAGGGGGGGCTGTGGGCGGCTGAGGAGGGGGCAGGCTGGGTCTCTGCCTGGGCTTAGGGGCGGGCCGCGACTTGGTGAGTGTTCCGGTCAGGGAGGGTGGGGACGAAAGGGAGTGGGGCGCCCCTAATGGGGTCTGCCCGGGGGAGGATGGGGGCACTTGCCCTGGAGGGCAGACCAGTCCATAAGGGGAGGGAGTGCTAGGAGGTGTGGGGGACAGGCTGACCGGTGACGGCTGACCTGTGGACTGGTCGGACATCCCGCAAGACTGGCTGTAGGGGACCTTGGGAGGCACAGGGGCCAACTTCTTGGAACCTGGAGACACACAACACAGTCACATTAGTTATAAATGAAAACATCCTCTTAAACTGAAGCTCAGATTGAGACTGAGAAAGGTGCTGACCTTTGCGCAGGGTGTGTGGACTGTGCTCTGTGGAGTGGGGGGACTGGCTACTGCTCTGAGGACTACAGCTGGGGGGGACTGTGGGACCTGCCACCTGGATGCCTTTGTGTCCAATTACAGGGGAGAGCTCTTTACTCTTCAATGAACTGAAAAAGACAAGAAGACATTAGTGTGTGAATAATACCAGACACAGTATGTTTGTTAACTATCAGTATACATCATGTACATTACCTCACCACCACCACCACCACCATCATCATCATCATCACTTATGAGTGTTTCACTATGTTTAAGTACAGTGTAACCAATATTAACCAGAAAATTATGTCAAACAAGGATACATCAAAGTAAGCAGTGTGTTTGGCGGTGTCACGTCTTTTTAAACACCTCTTATTTAACAGTGTTTAGACACAAAGGGTGCACATAAGTCCTTAAAACTACAACAAAGATGACGGAGCATCTAGTGTTGCATTTGTGAAGTTTTTGTCTTTTACGTTGATCAAAATGTGATTAACAAATCAGGGATTCTGAATGGAATTTTTTTTATTCAAATAATGAAGTTAGATGGCATTGGCATCCAGATGGATATAATAATGATGCATTAATTATAAAACAAAGCACATTTTAGTTTTAATAGATTAAAAAAGGAGGTAAAAAAAAAAGCTTCCAGGCATGTTTTTTAGAACACCAGTAAATTGGGTCAATTTGTCATGTTGTTTTCTGACATAGATATTTATATATAAAAATCAAAACTTTAAATTCCTTTCCTCCCTGTAGATACAGCTGCTTATAATGATCTAAAAAAATGAAGTTGAGAGACTCAACTACAGCCCAGCTGGGATCTCTCACAAGATTTCACAGTGGATTCCTGATCAAAACGCTGCTGAGCTGAACAGAAGGTGTACATATTTGTATGCAGCAACAAAAGAAGTAGCGTGAATGCTTCTTTGGGCAAAAAACTCCTCAATTTACTTCAGTTTTTATTTCTAACAGACAGTAGTGAGGATGCACAGAAAATAGAGTAGAGATGCTGCATGTAACATGATATGAGCAAGTAAATCTAAACCTACTTTAATGTACTGTAATCATAGACCAACCAATAGAGTGCACTTAATCAAGGACCAACCTTATACATCTTTGCTCTTCTTCGTGGATCAGTTATTTTACTAATGGACTGTATGAACAGATTAATTAGCTGATCTTGTTTGATGGAAACCCCTAAATATATTTTATATTTACTAAGATCGGCATTAACTATCTTTTAGCAAATTGTGTTATAAGTCATCAGTAATGGGAATTTGATATACTGTGTGTTTTTCTGTAGTCTCTTCTCACTGTAAGATAATTAATGTCTGGAATGAGGATAATACTCAATAATATAGACAAGTATAGTCGCAAAACTCATATGAACTCGCACCCACAAAGAGCACAGATACTGCAGTACAGTAGTCACACATTTTGGATTATATGACATCTAATTAACTGCAATCTCCTGCAGTCTCTTTGAGCCGTCTTTTCCCCAAAATAATCCATCTGGATGGGAAGTCATGGAGCTATCAAATCACAAGAGGGAGCGTTATCAAGTCGAGCTTGTTCTTATCGCTGACAAAGATTTGCTGCAATGATTCACACTGTCCTTTGTGGTTGTAACACCACAGACTTATGAGTCAGGAAACTGCCACAGTCACTCTGTACAAACTCAGCACTTTGGGACAAGCTGGAAGATGCTTATACACGGTGCTACATTACTAACCTTAAAAATCTTTAACTTTTTCCTTCAGCTGGTTAGTAAAAAAATTGCTGCAAACTGTAGAATAAATACATTCATATGCTTTTTGATAGCCATATGCAGCTTCGTCCATGTATTTATCGTCTACTCAATACCAGCATGAAAACCGAGCGCTATATAAGCCAGTAACATCCTTTGTTGCTAGGCAACCCCCATGAGAGGCATCCCTCGACAACCTGAATGTTACAGAATCTGAGGTATGTAATTTGAAGGGGGTGGAGGAGGAGAAAAAAAAGCAAAAAGCAAATATGAGCCAGCGAGCTGGAGGAGAGGACAGATACAGATGCCACTCTGTGATGCATCCATAGTGGCCGTGGGTGTGTTGTATTTACCTAGTCAGCCTGGGGGGTCCTCTCTCTCGGGCACATGGACAGGCAGCCCACGGCGGGGGCGGGGGCGCGGACGAAGGGAGGCTAGGGGGGTTGCCAAGGGACTGGTCGTGGCGGGTTAGTACCAAGGGGGTTTTGATGTAGAGTGGTGAAGCATTAGTGTCTGGCGGGGGAGCATGCGACATGTCACCAGGCGGGCTGTGCTTGGGGAAATGCAGACAGCTGGGCTTGGGGTTCGAATTGATGTCAAGTGACGAGGAGGAGGAGGAGGAGGAGGAGGAAGGGGGCGGGGCGGGGGGTGTGAAGCCAGACCAGCGCAGCGGGGGCGGGGGAGAGGCGGGGGGCTGGGACTCTGGACCCGGTGCCACGGGGCGAGCGCAGGGCGGGGGTTTGGGGTAGAAGAGGTGCGGGGCGACGTGGCACGAGGAGATGGGGTAAGGGGGGGGCGGCCGGTCCTCCCCTGGGGGTGGGTGGGCATGAGAGGTGTCCGGCCGATTGGGCGACACGTTGTCTGAGCTGTAGATATTAAGAGAATAGACAGCACAAGAGAAACAGCTCTAGTGATTGAACAGGGAGACGCATGGGAGCGATATAGGATAAGCTGTTTGGATGATTAGGGTGTTAGTGTGTTAGTTGGTCCGTAGCCAAAAACAGAAGAGAAAAAAAAATTGCATTTTAGGGTGGGCGGTGGGCACCAAGCTTAGCACACAGTCAGCTTAGTGCAAATACAAAGACAAGCACAAAGAAACAGCAAAGGAAAAGAAAGTTTTATTGCCAAAGGAAAAGAGTGTGTAGGACTCCCTCTGTGATCACCTTGTGTCTGCACACTGCATGGAGCTGTGAGGATCTGTCTCTGGAGCCAAAGTGCTGGTCTGCACGCTTACAATATTATCAAGCTGAGCTGATGACTGACTATCTCCTCTCTGCTGCTGCATATGGAAACCCTATCTGCCCTTATCCTCCAGTATATGACTTGTTTGCATTGCAGGTCCTGCAGTCAGCCCAGGGCAGCGTGAAACAGACACAAAACCCTTTCATCGGCTGAAAGAGCCACAGGAGAGGAGGGGAAAGCCAGCCAAGCCAGAAAGAAGCCATATTATTATTATCTTGTCTGCCACACAGGCAGAGCAGCGACCATGAGGTGATTATTCATGTTTAACTATGATAATCATACGCAAAAAAAAAAAAAAAATGGTGAAATCAGTCGAAGTGTCAACAGAAAAGGAAATAATTCACGACCAAAGCTGAGAAAGCCAAGCCACAACAATGGGATATTGGAAATATTAGCATGCTTGCAAAGGACTTGCAGGTTGAAGCTTAGTGGCATGTACAGAAACAAAACTTCCATACAGTATTTAGACTAAAACCCTTCAGAGTTAGAGTCAAAAAAATGTCATTATCCTTTAGAGAATTTTACCCACAATGACATGAACCTGACAAATCATGTGGAGAGTGAGAAATCATAATAATAACAGAATGAGACATGAAGGCGTTGACACTAAAAACAACATGGAGAAGTTGCAAATGAATGGGATTAAAACAGCCAAGATCACACAGAGCAGAGAAAGTTGATGATGATGATGATGGCGATGGCAGTAAAAATGAACAGGAGTGGATGCGTGAGGAAGAGGGAGGGGACAGCGTCTCCACTGTGACTTACCAAACCCTCTCTCCAGGTGGCGGTGTCGCGGACGGCGAGGTGGCGAGCTCTCCGGGCTGCTCTGGGATGAGAGTGTCCGCTGGAGAGCCGGGGCCTTGCATGCCCGGAGGAGTGGAGGAGGTCTTGCGCGCCAGCGTGGCTGAGCCCTTACGAGACACCCAGGAGGTGTCCATAACCCGGACGCCCATACTGAAGACGAAACACACATATCCAGAGTCATAAATGTTGATGAAGATAGATGTGAGTGGAGGGTGGTAAGGAAAGAAGAAGGGGGAAAATAGGCATGATACGGTACCTTTGTATCTTCCTAATGCTGCGTTAGTAGGGGGAAGAGAGGCAAAAGGGATATGAGGTCAGAAGTAATGCAGACATGGTTCACAACAGTACACTGTATATGATGATGGGATGATGAGATCCATAGAGGCAGGGAGGAGTAGAGAGGTGAGAGGATGTCAGGCTACATTACCAACCTGCAATTATCTACTGAGCGCCAATTGACCTTTCTTAAGTCCCGCCCCCTTTCGCTCTGTTCTCCAATAACAGTTGAGCAAGCTTGTACCTGGCAGAACCTCGGTCAACTTCCTGTTATACTTAGATATGCTACGTCTGTTCAAAGGTAACATTACTATATACTGTAATATAGATCAACATACTTTTGTGTGAATAAACAGTAGTATGTATCTTTTCGGACGCGCTGAGCAGTAATTTACGTTGGATGCCGGATGGAGGTGTGTAACCATGGTAACCTGTACCAACCTCATGTGACCAAAACGACGATTTGTGAGAATCGAAGTCTGAACTAATTCAAAATATACTGTATATTACGCCTAGCAAAGTGAAATCTAATACTTGCAGTTAAATTGAAGCGTTATCGATGTTACAGAGCTGTCCGTCAACGTCCGTTTTGAACATTGTCATCACTACCGCATTGCATTGTGGGATAATTATGACACCGTAGTGTCCAGCATTTGCATACTGTAATATTTCACCGGAATTAGTATGCAATTTGCGTACTATTGGTTTCGGACATACACTAAAATATCTCACATACTTCTTCACAGACACATCACATTGTACATTAGTAACATCTTAAGTTAGCTAATGTTAGCAAAACTCTAGCTAACTAGCTACCTAACGTACATTAACGTTACATTAAGAGGAGTTGGCCTAATGTCAGATCACCGACGTCAGCCAGCTTTGCTTGCTCATTATTTGCGTGGTAACGTTAAAGATATTTGGAAAAAGGATATAGGTTGTTAGCTGACATATTTTTAAAAGTACATATCGTTTGCCAGAAAAGATCAAGGCTAGCGTTCCTTTGTTCCTGAAGTAACTTTTGGTGTTATTCATGTGAATATACACAACGTCAAGCATCCCAACTGGAAAAGTCCAAGTCCTTGCTGTCGGCTTCTTGAAGCTATATTGCCTGACACCCAGAAACTATGTTCTAAACAGAACATCCATGAACCGCACAGCCGGCGTCGCCGTGTTTCTCAAAGCTTGTCCGACCTAGCAACAGTAACTAAGGAGAGCTGGACAAAAGGATTGTCCAATTAAAAGCTTGTTTTTTGTAATTAAACCTGTCTGCTCTTAGAAATGCACAAACACACAGACAGAGCTTTATCCCAGACTGCTCATTACTCTAAACAGATAAAAGCTATTTTCTATCCCCCCCGTATTGATAGCTGCTGATTATGGGATGCAGAAGATTTAGATCGATGCCTATACTATTACAGCCTTTTCCCTTAATTTGGCGGGGGTGTATTTTGGTGTCAGTTCTAATTCTGCCAGTGATTTTCCACCAGCTGGATGAATGACTCAGGCCAGGTGACGTGCTAGCCAGACTGTGAAGGAGGAGCAGGGTGTGGGAGGATGGGGAGATAGCAATGGAGAAAGATTTCCTGAGAAAAAAAGAAGGTAACCAGCAGCCCTTCATCGGAGACCCGTTGCCATAGAGACAATGCCACTCAAGGCGATTCAGCCCCACGTATTCAAATGAGACTCTCTTCTCCTGATGAATCAGGATAATATGGGTTGTATGTGCTGGAACTATTGACAGGAGGGTCTAGAGCGGAAAACTTTAGTGCTTTTTGTGCTTGAGCTGCCCATCTCAAATATAAGAATTAAATATCAGATGCCTGAGAGGAGGCGTGGGTGGCAATGAGAGAGAAAAGAGAGTGAGAGAGAGAGAGAGAGTGAGATGTGGGCAGCAGAAGGATGCACTTGGCATCATACCCATCCTTCTTGTAAAACTCCA
The DNA here is from genome assembly GCA_916700995.1 of Hozukius guyotensis. Taxonomy (NCBI): domain Eukaryota; kingdom Metazoa; phylum Chordata; class Actinopteri; order Perciformes; family Sebastidae; genus Hozukius; species Hozukius guyotensis. The sequence continues at coordinate 18,092 of CAKALU010048017.1, forward strand.
GCATCATGTTGTCAGTGGCGACGCTCAGCGGGCGTCGGCTCTGGTCGTGCTGCTGCTTGCGTTCGGATTGGTCCATGTCCGGCGAGGGCATGGAGCTGTAGTTGGAGTTGTGGTTGGTGTGGATCGGGCTGCCGTAGCTGCCCGTCAAGTTGAACTCAATATCTGAAAGAGGAGCAGACACACCATTATGTTATAATGTGTGCTATTTTAAGAATGGGAGTTACAGTAACCTAAAACAGATAAAATCCTGATATGTTTTCCTACTCACCAAATGCAGGATTATAATGGTCTATAATTTAATGCTTATTTCTGAACGAGCAACATTGTGCTTTATTGCATTTTACTCCACAGAGTAACAAAATATGAACAGGAATATAACTAGAAAAATCGCTGGTGTACATCTTATTGTAACTCCACACTGTATAAGAGACTTGTGCAAACAGGAAGTGGTCCATTATAGCGAGCAAACAGCAAACGCAGCATGAACTGCTGCCCTAAGTTGGGTGTTACATGATGCTGCAGTTCAGACACCATGATGTGTGCAGCACTCATCAACAGTTTATTATGCTTCATGTATGTTGTTGTTGTGTTACAGCTGGTTTGTTGTACGGCTGTATGGTGTATTTTGGTGTAGGATCACAAGGTATCATCATATGCATAGGGCGGAGCAACAGGAAATAATTAAGTATATTAATATCTTACCAGGTTTTTCACTAATTGTTCTGAAAAACTGATTTAATTTGTTAAATTGGATTGGCAAAGTTATGGGTCATATCCTACAGTGTTTCTTTTAAAATCCCATTATATAATTACAATGATTGAAGATCAATGAAAATAGATATGGTGCCCATCCTGACTGTAATATTACATACATAGTATGTGATCCCACCTCCAGGGAAGAACCAGTCAGCATGCTGGATGATGGGCTCAATGATGCCAACAATCTGCAGGGACAGCGTCGTCATCATTTCCGTCATGTTCCTGGAGAGAAGAGAGAGAACTGAACTGCAGTATAACCCTTCTATGATAAGTTTAAGGAAGGTAGTTGTGTTAGAAATATAAATACATACGGTTCAGTGTGCGTCCAAAGCAAGTTAGGGCCGAGAACAATCGCCATGTTGCCGGGAGTCATCTTGTTTGAGTCTTGGTAGTCGCTTAGCTTAGCTAAGAATTTGGTTAGATATCTGTGGGATTTAAATAAAAGAGTGTTTTTTCTACCTTATTTATTCCTTTTTATTAGACATGTTAAGCTACTAGGGATACAAAACCGAACTGTTCAATGACGTGTAAACCAAAATGTGGGCTTGTTGAACTGCACCACTATTAATTACAGACCTGCAAATTATCTGAGGAGGTGGCAGAGACATAGCAGAGGAAATAATCTGAACATAGGCCCGCTTGACCATTACGTAGCCTGCATCATTTCATGTATAAAATCAGTGTTTTGGCTTCATATAACATAGAAAGGCAGAAGAGCCTTAAACTTGCATTCTTTCTAATAGCCAGCAGGGGGCGACTCCTCTGGTTGCAAAGAGAAGTCTGATTGTATAGAAGTCTATGAGAAAATGAGCCTACTTCTCACTTGATTTATTACCTCAGTAAACATTGTAAACATGAGTTTATGGTCTCAATCGCTAGTTTCAAGTATGTGTGTCTTCTTCAAGACTCAGATGTTCATTTAGTAAATTATGGTCCCATTTAGAGTCAAATACACCATAAAGCAGGTATGCTTTAGGGCGTGGCTACCTTGTGATTGACTGGTCGCTACCACGGCGTTGTCCGGTACTTTAACTCTTTCACAGTGTGTTTTCAGTTCATGAAAGTTAATTGTAACATTTTGGTCGCATAAAAATGTCTTATTCAGCATTCATTTGTACTTAGCTCCACCCTCTCATGTCACTTCTGGTTGCAAAAAACCAACATGGCGACGGTCAAAATGCCAAACTCAAGGCTTCAAAACAGCAGTCCACAAATCAATGGGTGACGTCACGGTGACTATGTCCACTTCTTACATACAGACTATGATGGAAACATCCATCCATCCATTATCTGTAACCGCTTATCCTATTCAGGGTCGCGGGATGATGGGAAAATTGTATGTACAAATGTTAGGACAGAAAATGAGGGAAAGCGACTGACCTGAAATTGTTCAAGTTGTCTGTGGGGAGTTTTTCACACACTGCCATTAACGCTTGTAGTCTCCCGTCCATATCTTGAACGCTGGGGGAATAAAAAACAAAACACTGTGGTTTACTGTTGCTCCATTTCTTCATAAATGTCACCATTTTTCATTTTGGCAGTTAAGAACCCCTTTTGTAAAGACTTTGGACTATTTTCTGTTTTTCATCCAGGCCAATGGCATAATTGAAGAAAATGCATTTAATGAGAAAACTCACTTGGAGGCCAGAATCCATTCATCATAAAGTTCAGTGGTCATCAGTGGCTCAGGGAGCTCACGGAGGTATGATTTCAGAGCCCCTGTGGGTGAGAAAAACAGGGAGAGAGAGAGAGAGTTAAAAAACTGGTTTGCTTCTTTAGAGGAAGGGAGGGCTGTTGTCTCTCTTCAGAGTACAGGCGAGGCCATGCCCCATATCTCCACTCCCCTCCAGCAGGCCCTCGTGGCTAGCTGCAGCTGCCAGATTCAGATCGCTCAACACAGATTTCATGCTAATGTGTGAAATGCGCAGCACTATCAGAACAGAAAGCCTTCAGGAAAAGAGCACTGAGGGCAAAGCTGATGAAGACGGCGCTATTCTCGCCCGACGCAGAACAACATTTTCTGCCAACTAGGTCCAAAATCAATCTGAAAACTTTTGTACGGCACAAATAACCCCTCCATTTCCACATCATAAAAACTGGCAGATGTTCAGTAAAAATAATTTCCTTTAACATAGGACAGTTTTCATCCTGACTTACAATGACAGTGTAGGGGTAGTTGTTATGGAAATGGGCTTTGAAAAAGGCATTTGTGTGGGTGTAGTTCACCTGCGATGGCGTGTGGGTCGGAGGAGTACTCCTGCACATCCAGAACTCCACAGTCCAGGGACGCTTTCAGCTTCTTCAGCTTGGAGGCTGACGGAGCCACTCTGAAGAGGCCCTGCAGCCCACACACAGGAACACACACACATATAATCATGTGTAATTATCACATCCAACATGATGCCGTGCTAAAGTAATAGCCTCTACCGTTGTGCACTTGACATTGGTTGATGATAAATAACACAGCAACAAACTGGTGGCTTTACATGTCCATTAATATATTAATATATCACTGTCAACCATGTTCCAAAGCACACTGTGAGATTTTAATTGGTCTAATTACCACAAATACCATCGTAAAGATGAGTAGTAACCTCGATCTCACAGCCATGTTTCCTGTTGCAAAGATGTTGCTACATGTCCTTTCTCTCCTTCCTCAGTTTAATTTAATTTTAATTTAAAGGTCAAGATGATAAGAGCCAATAAAAGCTCTTGGGAATGATTTGATAAGGCACGATAAAGTCAAGTTTAACCCTCTGAGACCCACAATTTTTGTCTTTTTTAGGGGGGGAAGGTAGTCTTTAGAGGGAGAAAGCAAGTCAGCAGTATATGCCACATAGAAGTGGTGTACAGGAAAGCCATCCATCCTCTGAATGCACTAGGTCTCTAGTTTGTGGTTGTAAAGTTTCATGAGGCTGTGATTATCCTAAAGGTCACAACAGGTCATTTTATTCAGTGAGGTCAAGTTTAAAAAAATGGTTTCACTACAATGAAATGGCTACTATGGGGACTAACATCATCACACATGAATACAATTGGGCTCATTGGATCCACAAGAGTCTCCGCTTTACAGTGATTTATAAAACTGCATGGTTTTTGCCCCAAACTGCATGTGATTATCATAAAGTGGGCATGTCTGTAAAGGGGAGACTTGTGGGTACCCATAGAACCCATTTTCATTCACATATATTGAGGTCAGAGGTCAAGGGACCCCTTTGAAAATGTCCATGACAGTTTTTCCTCACCAAAATTTTGCCTAACTTTGTGACTCTGTTACTGAGCTTCCTTCCTTACAAGCATGATATGGTTGTTACCAATGGATTCCTTAGGTCAATACCAGCGCTTTGTCACGCCACTTGGCGTGTGATACCAACGCACAAGGCACAGCGCAAAACAACTGCTTTTTACCAAAGTTCAAACTGGTTGAAATTTGGGTGCAGCGCTTTGTGATGTGCGCTAAACCCAGCGATGAGCATAGCACAAAAGGCCCATAAGTTTCATTTTCACTTTACAAAATAATTTTTTAACCCCAACCGTAATGTCTTTTCCTAAACCTAAGCAAGTGTTTTTGTTTGAATTCACAACATTAAGTTTACTGCAACCATAAAGTGACGCAAAGGGGTCTGACAAAGCATCAGTATGTGACGAGACTATGTTGAAAAATCCTAAGTGATGTGTGTGTGTGTGTGTGCCCTTTACCTCCTCCTGCATGCCACACTCTAACAGCATTGTGACACAAGCTTCGATGGGGAAGGCAATCTCTCTCCCACTAATATTCAGGTGGTCCTCCAGAGACTTGCCAAACGACGGCTTCTCCACCCACGCCTCTGCAACACAAAAACACAGCTTGAATCGCACACAGACACAAACAAACCTACGCACCCTTGAGCTGCATCCTGAACGACTTTAGACCAATGAAAGCATATAAAGTTCGGAGGCAACATTCATAAATTATATCCTAACTGCAATTTAATGTGACTTTTAAGATTAGATTGTATTTCACATTTCTATTTCTAGTATTTAACAGGGAAATGTGGTTTGGTTTGTAGCACTTGTAAACTAGCCAGCAGCATAACTATGAAGGTGGATAATTATAGCCTGATAATGAGATTGTAATGTGACATGTCAGGGCTATTAACTCCATTCCTTCTCATCATGATATTGCTTCAGGTGCAGAATTAGAGCTGATCTCCACACACACACATTACGAGACTCACCTTGGTGAGCTTTAATCTGGGGCAGGATACTGTGAAGAATCTCTAATGACTTCCTGTGATATTCTGCCTGCGTTTCTATCAGCTACAGAAGGAGAAGAGATTGTAAGAAACAACCCCTGACAAGTGTGTCTCATATAATACAAGTCAGATAATCTACAATGTTTATATGGAAAAAAAATATTTTATTTGCAGAAAAGAAAGAACATTTTTTCCCACTGGGTTTACACATTTGATGATAACATATACTTACTGTCTGGAAGTAACTTGCATAGTCTATTTCTTTGGCCACAAAACTGTACATATCTGCTGACAATTGATCCTGAAAAAAGAAAGTAGAGAAATGATCTCACTGAAGTCCTTCATATAACTGTAATATCATCCTGGCATTGTGGTCCATTTGTGTCTGATGCATGCAGAGGGGCTATAAATCAAATGGAGAGCAAAGGAGCCGGAGGTGGGAAGTGATCTGATTGGTGTGACTCACCCTACAAATCTCCATCCGATTGGCTGCCTCCTCCATTTCCTCTCTGAGGGACTCGGACTTGGCGCCGGGCTGCAGCGTGCTCGGGTGACTGGATGACTTGGACGACTGCTGATATCTATGGACGTGAGGTTTAAAAAAAATGAATCCACTGCATTGGATATGTCATACGACGGCGTATTAGGGCCATTGTAGGTAAACACTAGAGTTACCGCCTTGCGGTTGTATGCCTCCGCCAACCAGTCAAGTTGCAGTTTACATCCATGTCTGTCCAAAATATCATCACTTTATCAATTTATCCTATTAGACATTTGTGTGAAATTGTCATAATTAGCATATACATTCTTGAGTTATGGCTAAAAACGTGTTTTATGAGATCACAGCGACCTTTGACCACCAAAATCTAATCATTCATCCTTGAGTCCAAGTGGACGTTTGTGCCAAATTTGAAGAAATTCCCTCCATAGTTCCTGAGATATCACGTTCACAAAAATGGTATAGACAGATGAACGTAGGGACGGACGAACAACCTGAAAACATAATGCCTCCGTGCCACGACTGTCGCTGGCGCTGAGGCATAAATATAATAATTATGGAGCCGGGGGAGGGGGGTAATGTTCTGTGAAATAACTCATATTTTCCGAGATTGTGAGGAAGCACCAACTCCCTCACTCGCTATTTGGGCCAAGTTCAAGGTCACGGTTTTCTTTGGTCTATGGTTGAGTGGTTAATTGACTGACTGGGGACTGAGTGGCTCCAGGTGTGTTCAGGTGTGCTCTGATTGACCAGGTTCTCACTTCAGGTGTCTCCAATCCCAGCTGACAGTATTCCTCACCTGATAGGCCAATTTGAACCGGAAGGGCGGGCTCTCAGGTTATATTAGAATGTGTGAAAGCAGAGGATTTTTCCAAAAAGAGCAGCACCAGACCTGCGGTGAGCAGTGTGTTTTGAAGGCCGAGGATTTTTCCCTCCCTGTATTTTTCCTTTGTGATGGGTTTTCAGACTGAAAATAAAAGTCTGCCTTATTTTTCCAGCATACTTCCCAGTCAACGTGATGTTTTCTCTTCATAACTTTTCACCTTGCTCTCCTGCACCTCGCCTTACGACAGAGATTAAAGTCATAAATTTACAAGAGAAAAACGTGGTTATTCTCTCGGATTAAAGTGGGAAATTTATGAGGAAAAAATCTCTAATTTGCGAGATTATAAAGGCATAAATATATATTATATTTTCAACTTTAATTCCAGAAATCCTGAACCCCCTCTCCAGCTCTGTAATTATTGATTTTTTTTACCTACAATGGCCCTTCTACATTGTCGTAATGTCATGCTTCCTGCAAAGACATTTAAAACCTGAGCCTTTATTTTAAAGATAAATGAACGAGAGCAGGTTGCAGCCTGGCTTTTGTACGTGGACGTCACCTTGTTCGAGCGGAGTCCATGTCCAAGACAAGTTTAGCTAAGTGCTTCCTCTGTTTCTGGATGTTGGGAATGTCCACCTACAAGAGAAAATTAAGTGCAGGATTAAAGTCAGCTCAGGGGATATAAAATGTAAATGAGGATCTGCTATTCTGCTTGAAATTTCCTTAACATCAGAAAAAAAAAAAGTGACAGAGTGCAGCTCTGTAATTCAGTCACACCAGGAAGGTGTTATGTCTTTAATTGGAGCTCACCTCAGCGAGCACATAGAGCGGCTCCACCACATCTCTCTCTATCTGGAACTCAAACTGGATGAGCTCCTGGGCCAGCTTCTCCTCCGTCTCACCACACAGCCTCAGCATCTTCCTGTTTGGTGACGGCCGAACACAAAGTCACAGGAAATCAAATGCAATTAAAATGCAGACAAGGGTAATGAGGACAGAGGAGAATTCAATAGCCAAATCAATAATTAAAGATGTCTCTGTGTGTGTGTGTGTGTGAGCGAAGGCCTGTTAACGACAGTGACTTACCCCAGGAGGGAGTCATCCCCCAACACCGCCGCACCTTCTACCATACATTGTGCCAGGATCGTGAGCGGTAGTTTCTTCTGATAGAGAGAAATGCTATTACTAATAATCATACGAGATTATGAATAATGTTGCATCATGACACGTCCTATCAGTTTGCGTCGGTGTCTGAGAGAGTGATGGATGCAGGTACTCACAGAAGGTGACTTGACAGATCTCTTCTCTATATCAGTCCCCTGCTGACCCTGCAGGCAGGCAGTCAGCTTCTTATGAGTGCTGTGTGTCACCTGCTTGACCAGATCCAGACGCTTCTCCACCTGGAAGAACACACACACACACACACACACACACACACACACATACATCAGAAACCTCTTGGCATAGCCACACACACACCCATGTAGTACCACATCTGTCATCTCTTATGCAGCATCATAAATCAGCGCCTGCTACTGTTTTTATACTGCTATTATTCCTTGTATTCAATAAAAATGGCAACACATTTTTAAAAATGCTTTAAATTGTTCATTTAAATATATCATTAATTTTTTTTTTACTGCTGGTCAGTCAAAATACGCTATTTAAAGGCATCGTTTTGGTGTGTTTTGTTTGTGACGGGAATTTGTCACTAAAGCTACAACAATTAGTCGACTGAAAGAAACATAAATAAGCAACTATTTTGATAATCGATTAATCATTAATGTAATTTTTCATGCAAAAATGGCAGTTTTCAGCCTCTCAAATGTGAAGATTTCCTGTTTTTTTCTGTTTTATATCATGTAAAACTGAATTTTTGGGGGTTTTGGACAAAACAAGACATTTAAAGAGATCACCTTGGACTTTGAGAAACTGGGATGGACATTTCTCACTATTTTCGGATTAATCGATTAATCAAGAAAGTAATCTGTCAATACATTATCATTATTTTTTTTTAATGTATGCACTGTTATCTGTAGGTGAAAGATAAACCTTGATAGAAATGTGTGTCAAGATGTTTAAATAACAGAAAAGAAATGTATCAACGATATATACTGACACAATAAAGTATAAAAAAGGGAAAATAATCAGATCAATCAATAATGAAGATAATTTTAGTTGCAGCCATATTTGTCACAATTGATAAATTTAACTGATTCATCAAAAAATATTTGGTAATGAAAATAATCATCAGTCGCAGGCCCAGACTGAGTGAGAGGCTGTGAGATGATCAAATGAATAAGAAAGAAGAAAAAACTTTACAGCTACAAAACCTGTTCAGTTTTCTGACTTTCTCTTACATTAGCTTTTTTTTTGTGAAATACACGGGAGTACCTCTTCCTGCTTCTATAATAATAATAGTAATTGTTCAAATCAAACAACCTGAGAATCACTCTTTTATTGAGCTGCATACAGACATAATGTATGCTAAACCGTTGGACCCACTGATTTCCGAAGACAGCCCTCATAATCACATTATTTACACCTGTTAATTTACACAGCATGAACAATGACAGCGCTAACTGCTAAGAGACCATCATTTCATCAAGCACCTGTTCGCAGGTGTTGTGTTCGCCTTCCCTGTTTACACACACACACACACGCACACACACATGCACTCTTACACCACAGCTCACCTGTAGAAGGTCCTCGCTTAACACCTCTGTTTTCTCTGCCCTGTAAAGATAAAGTGTAAAACAGTTAGGATGTCCAGGGGAGACAACATAACATTTTAAACAACATCTGTTCCCACTGGATCCATCAGCTCTGTCATTGAATGCAGCTTTGTGCACTGTAAAGTCTGTAAAGACTAAATATTTCTTTCAAGTCACAGAATTTGCACATATATCCTCTTCCAGGTCACTCAACCAGCTCCGCAGCCTGTGATGACGACTGTTACCGATTAGTTTTGTACCCTAGCGTGAGAGCAGCAAACACGTTCCTCCCTAAAGTCATAAAAAAAACAGCTCCATATCCTATTAACACCTTTTCTTGTTGTCTTATGACACACATGGGAGAAAACTGAAATATTCTGACAGGAGAACATGTGAAGAAATTACATCTCACTCACATAATAAAACTCTTTTTATAAGCTCATTTGAAGCACTCTATAGCGTCTCATATGTATCCAAATATTGGTGTGCCAAAATGTTTCCCAGTTGTGAAACAAAGTCCCAGCTGTATTGGATTGGATGTTGACTCATTCACTGAATTTCTGCACATCATCAATGTGGCAGCGCTCCAAAAATTGGGTGGGCCACATCAATGCACCTGTCCCTTTGGAGCGTGTGTGGGCGCACGTGTTTGTTTATGATCTTAGACAATCCATAAGAAGACCGCATTCATTATCGGGCGAACTATTCATGCTGTAAACTCTGGAGTGTAACACCATGTGAGAGCGAAACAAGCGGGACAGCAAAAGGCCGCTGATTCAAATATGGCAGTTCCCACTGAGGAGCATCACATCCCACTGTGTGAATCCAGCAGACTGGGGACTTAGCCAAAGACTGAAGGAAAAAGGGCAGAGCTGCAGCGCCGCTGAAGCAGATAAAGCTACTCATCCGGAGTACTGAATGAGCCATAAGCTCAGAAAAGAGCAAACCACTGGATATCATGAATGTATGGTGTCAGCTCAGCTCACACAGCTTAGGTTTCAAGACGTTTTTTCTGCAAGATTTCCCAACAGAGCTCAATATGCATTTTATAATCCTGCAAGAAAAGATAGTCTCATAGGAGCATTACATCAATTTGGGTTGTTTTCCCAGAATTCCTTTAAACACACTTGGACACCCACAATGCACACATCTAAAGCAACAATCCAGGACCTTATCAGAGCGGAGGATAACATGTACTTCCTGCTCAAAAGTGCTGTGGGCTGACAAGGGAGCCGACCTCCTAAAACAAGTCGAAACCAGACCTGCAGACCCCCAGCAGCCTCACTTTCTCTCAGCGCTTCCCCTTCCTGTCTGCACAACCTCTTCCTGCTATTGTGCCCCGACCGTGCCAACGCGAATAATAGCTTTTATCATTTATTTAAAAACAAAATTCATCTCACTGTTGACCAAGAGAATGGAAAAGACCTCGGTTTGTGCTCTATTATTCAGCAGCCGGACAAAAACACATCAGCAGCACCGAACTAAAATGCTCTTTTCATGTATGATGCCTCGTCGCCAAACACGCAGCTCTGTGATCGCGTTGAAGTGGGAAAAAAAAGGAAAATCACAGTCTAAAAACGGCAGAAAATAAATGAACCAAAGTGCGTCTGTTTAATGTTGACATGTAGTTGTGTATACATATTCCGTACACAGTTGCCAACAACTGGAAGCTGAGCTTTAATGATGTCACTTATTAGCATCACCGCACTCAGTGCCAAGATGTGAGCATGGAACCATGGGAACTGGGTCAAAGCATGTACCAATGGATCTAATCACAGTCGGAAAACGGCTCTGCTCACTGAGGTAGGAGGAAAAATACAGGAAATGTGTGTGAGAGAGAGCGAAAGAGAGAATGATAGCGGAGCGAGACGTTTCTGGCATACTTTGCAAGGAGAAGTGTGATCGCAGATTGCTGATTACATGACAAAGGGGGGATAAAAATAACCTGAGCATTGCACTAAAGTTTGGCTCAGTTTTGCTGCGACACTCCACCAGCCTCTAAAAATCTCTAAAGCTCCGTGTTCCTTAAAAGACCTTGCTGTAACAACCTTACATGTATACCGCGCTGGCTGTGAAGCCTGGAGGTCTGCAATGCAGCTGTGAGCTCGTCACCGTTGCATTGGATGGTCAAGGTGTCCCTTGGGACGCTAATAGGGGCCCAACAGCACAGATGGGGCAGTGGCGGGGATGTGGAAAAGCTACTCTGTTAGCGATAGTTTGGCACGAAAAGGAGTATGAATGACCCGTAATGCACAAGGCTTTTGCATGCAATAACGGCGTTCTTGCTTTTGGCGTGTCATTTAGATGCCATGTAGTCTGTACTGACTGCAATGTAAACGCATCCGTGTGAATATGCTACGCTCAGAGCTAGTGACGTAGAATAAATAGTGAGGCGGGAGGGGAGATGGAATGGTTTAACAAACACAGGACTTTCAAGCGGGAACTTTCAATCGTTTGTGACGTTTTTTTTTAGTGATGTTTGTGACGTGTTTTCTGTACTTAAGTTACGTTGTTTCCGTACATATTTTACTTAGTTTACATACTTATTTTAAGCACAACCATGACAATTTGTTGCATGGTGTACAAACAACACGCGAAAAGCCTAAAATGTCATTCATACGTCCAGGTTGACCTGTGAGGCTCTCTGGGCTGTCTGTCTGGAGCTCAACTGATGAGCTAAACCATCAAACTTTCTCAACAATATATCACAGCTGCATATGCTAGAATGCTTCAATAGTGGGGAGGCATGTTATTCCTATCACTCTTTCGGTTTGTCTCCTGTGAGTGTTTTTCTTGAAGGCTTGACTCGACTGAGGGAACGCATAGTGAGCACCAAAAGGGAGGCTAAAAACACAATTAGTGGAATTTGTGTTCTCGCTGACCACAACTGATGTGGTCATCATGACGCAGACTTCAAACAGATTTGAGCCTATCTTCAAAGACAGCAGACCGTCTTGTTTGTTTTCAGACAGTGGTATTTCCTCTTATCGTACATAACCGGCCTGTGAAGTCACAGAGACAAAATAGCTTTGCATAGGCTGGAATACGGCACA
>CAKALU010048017.1:30197-92909 GCA_916700995.1 Hozukius guyotensis
TTGTCGCTATACAACCTGATGTAAAACCAACTTGCAGGAGATTTTGGAGGTGAGGAGTGAAATTCCTCTCAGCAAACAGTGTGCAGCAGAATGAGTCCTGGGAGGAAAGTAAACACGTGGGAGAGTTGGCAGCCGTGTGGGCGGTGTGCTCATGGAGGGAGAGGGAGACTTTGCCAGGGTTATGCCAACCATCTGCCACTTAGCAGGCATTCCTTTACCTGGAGCTGCTGATGACTCAATACAAACATGCACACACACACACACACAAACACACAAGCACATCTATAAATATACAGATCAATTAAAGGGGACCTATTGGGCTTTTTCCCTTTCCTTTAGTGTGTTATATAGTTTGTTGTGCATGTAAAAGGTCTGCAAAGGTACAAAGCCCAAAGTCCACACCAGAAACACTGCTCCTGAACTGCCTCAAGTCCCGCCTTTTCTTCTGTAACGTTGTGATGTCACCAGGTAACATTTTTTGCACAACGGCAGAGCGTTTCAGACAGAGGGTGAAAAGAGGTGCTGCAGCACAGCCGGTATGAGAAAAATAAAGCTTTTTTTGAGCATTAAAGCATGAAAACATGTTCTAGTCGAAACAAAAAAATACAAGTATGCACCTGAAAATAAGCAAAATAGGTCCTCTTTAACTCGAGTCGAAATGCTGACATAACCTTTCAGACCAACACTAACAAAACAATTTCAAAAGCTGACAAAATCTTGCTTTCTTTGTAATATCAGCGAAAAAAAGAGCTATAAATCGCTGCAATGAACACAACTGGACAACTGGAGGAAGATGAATTAGTTGAGACAATATTCTCACAGACAGACTCTCCACCTCTGGTGGCATTAACAAAGTGCTGATAAGAAAGAAGGAGGGTCTGAATCTGCTGCGGACATCTGGGCTTTTGTATTCACAGCTGGCCAAAGAGAAAATGTAATTTTACTGTGCATATTTTCCCAGGGACCTTTAGACATTTCAAGTCATTGTAATTCCATAAAGTCGGAAGTAAAATGTGTGCACCAAATACCCAGTTGACCATTTATACACATCCGCTGCACATTCCATACAAATATGTCTTATGTAATGAATATTTCTATCTAGAGATATGTTAATGCTCAGCCCCCCCAAGCTCTGTGCATGGCTTATGAAAGCATGAATAATCCATGTCGATGTAATCAAAATGTGCATAAAATAAAATCCATATTGCCTCGGCGGCTAGCCAACTGTCGGCCGTGACACTTCCCGTTCACAGGTCCACCTGATTCGTGGTCATGCTATGTTTTTGCTCACACTGCTAGCCGCCCATGGCTAACAAAAGTGCTAACTCTGCTGTGGCCTGGAAGAGCTGTGCTAGCTGCTGTAGGTCCTGTGCTGCGAAGGGGGGGTAGTGGAGCAGAATGGCTGCCCTGGGCCTCAGCAGGGCACCACACGGCCTGGAGCGCTGGCATGAGATCCTCAGTCACACACACACAAACACACAGCAGTGTTCATGCTATATGCTCGCTGAATAATTCTCAATTTACTGCTTTTTTTTCCTTCTCTCTCCAGACCTTTGCTGTGCAAACGCGTCTGGAGGCCCACTCGGTTTCCTCCCAAATGACGAGGCGGAGGGCTGATGGGACACAAGGTTACTAAAACAGAAAAACCCACTTACTGTAGTTGTCCAGCAAACTAGGTCACAGTTCTGTTAAGTATGCAAGAATAACTGTGAGGAGGAGTTGTACACACACATGCACACGAGCGTGCACACACAAAACACACACATGTCCAGAGAGGGAGTGAACTGAGAGAGGGAGAGAGAGAGAGAGAGCCTGCAGCATTCAGCAACGTTTCACTGGAAACACAAGCAGTGAGTTATCTCTAATAACTTTACTCATGGTGAATAATCTCCACAAGAAGCACTCTGTGACTTAACTGTGTTTTTGAGCTTGGCATCGGCCCAAAAACACACACACACACACACACACACACACACACACACACACACACACACACACACACACACACACTCACACACACTGCACCTGGACAATGTCAAATGTCCAGCAGAGAGCATCAAATAGACAATAGAATGAGGCAACAAAGATCAATGTTGTTCTTTATGGCCATAAATGAAATCATTGTCTAAAGCCATCGTTCTTCTAAAAAAAAAATCTCCATCATTTTGAAAATGTAACATGTGGGGTGGCAAAGCCGAACGAATGTGATGAAACAGCTAATACCAAATGAGCGTTTCTAAGGCAACCAAAGCAAATGAAAGATTTTACTGTACTGTATCCGACTTGGGGCCCTTCTGTGTGGAGTTTGCATGTTCTCCCTGTGTGTTAGCGTGGGTTTTCTCCGGGTTCTCCGGTTTCCTCCCACAGTCCAAAGACATGCAGGTTAATTGTTGACTGTAAATTGCCCGTATATAGGTGTGAATGTGAGCGTGAATGGTTGTCTGTCTCTATGTGTCAGCCCTGTGATAGTCTGGCGACCTGTCCAGGGTGTACCCCGCCTTCGCCCAATGTCAGCTGGAATCGGCTCCAGCATACCCCCCCCCGTGACCCTGAATAAGATAAGCGGTTACAGATAATGGATGGATGGATGTATAGAAAAGGGAGATGGAGAATCCTTTTCTATGTAATCAAAGACCTTGAAGATTTTGAATGAAAACTTACAAACTCTTAGAGGTAAACAAAACAGGAAATTGTTATTAGTGGAGTAGTGCTTCCTGTTTTGAGCCTATTGGCATTCCTGAATGGAAGGAAGTGGGCATGTTGATAGGGAGTCGCCCGTCTCCTTCGGAGAACTTAGTTATTTCTAACAACAATACGGCTCGACTGTAGCTATACTCTCACTTACAGCTGATTCAGAATAATGCAGCAGCTAACTGGATGTGCAGCAGCTACGGCACCGCTACAAATGAAAGAGTTTAAACACTATGTGAGAAAATCAATAAATCCTGCTGAATATTCTTACTGCACTAACTTTATACAACACTGCTTAGATTTATGATCAAATTGTCTCATTTTATGAAGATATTGCAACCTCACCAGAGTGTATTACTTTCACAGTTTATTGCAAAGACGATTCAGTCTAATAAACATAAATGTAACCTAATACAATACGAAAATGAGGATTGTGATATTATATTAACCACTTGAAAACGTATTTATCAAAGCAAAGCTTATACAGTATCTATTGTGTAGTATGTGAAATCCTCTTTAGACCCTGTCTCGCTCCTGAATGCCTCGCAGCTTGAACTCCATCTGGTTCATTTGCTGCATTTCAGTCAGGCCCCCGAGGTCACTTCCTGTTTGAGATGAGATCATGAGCAACAGACTGGGTCAACGCCGACACCCGTAACACATCGCGGTCGTGAACGAACCCACTTTTAGTACGTCGCAGCAGGTCTGTTGGCGTCAACTAAGCAGCCGTCCCCAAAGCTGTTTGTGTGCCATGTTGTTTCTTCCACATGAGCCAATATGACACACTAGTGCTGCTGAGTTTGTAGTGAACCATCAGTACGGGGGCTCTTTAAGTGGTTAGTCTTTTGATTGAATCAAAGGGAGAAACGGCGCTTCTGTCTGATATTACATCATCTCTCTTTTGATGGCCAAAATGTCCCCTTGACAAAGGCTCTTTATCACTAACTCTATCGTGTAGCATGCTGTCTCTGAGAGGCACTGACGACGGGGTTATGGGCGGGTTATCAACATGGACCTCTGATGTTACCACTGAATGGCACTACGCAGCTAAAGCTCTCGCTTCATATAAAGATACACAATCTAGAACACAAGAAATGAGTCATTTCTGATGACTCAAAACTACATAAAAACTCTCGCCATGAAAGGGCCTTGGCTTGGTAAATGTGTTCCTTCCAGTCAAGATTTAATAAAGTGATCAGCAAGAAACTATACAACTAGTGAACCCAGAAGAGCAGTGAATCACCTGCACTGTGAAGGCCACACCGGCAACGACGAGGAGGAGGAGGAGGAGAGAGAGGAGAGGAGAGGAGAGGAGAGGAGAGGAAGAGATGCTGCATTGGCATTCAACAGTGTCGCCTCCTACATCTCATGTTACCTGTCAGCTACCATATGCTCGCTTAGAGTCCCGCACACGTTCGTGCCACATGTGCTAAATGCTGCGCTGAATGTCAAAACAGCCGAAGGCGGTTGTTATTTATGCTAACAGATATTTGTTTACAAGATTAACATGTTCAGGGATACATTAATGATTCATGCTTCTCTTTTCAGTCCTTTTGTCAGCATTAGAGTACAATTACTCAAAGTGCATACACATTAACATGCAAACTTCTCACTAAAGTATACACAAACATGCGCAGACACACAGTCATAATGTTTTGCTTTCTTCCTCTTTCTATGTCCAGCTCGTATAAATCCTTTCTATGAGCACTAAAGGTCTACGAGAGGCCAGCATGAAAGCTCATTGGCAACACGTTCAACTACTGCGTCACATTGTCAGATGGAAGAGAAAGAGAGTAAGAGTGAGACAATGCGGGGGGGAGAGAGAGAAAGCATCTTCAACTCATCTGCCAGCCCACAAATGGCTGCCATTTTCTGATAATTGCATCATGGAGTGGTGAGCTAAAGGCATGAGCAGGAAGAATACTATTACCATACAAATAGTGGTAATGGTGAGCATCACACAGGTGAGTGATGCAGAGTGTGAAGATGGGTGGATGGGTAGGGAGGGGGGCGAGAGGGTTTTGTCAGGGAGGTTGGAGGTAGAGACAGTGGTGCCCTTTTCAAATATAACATGGAAAAAGAAGCTTCATTTAAAGAGGACCTATTATGCTTTTGTGCTTTTTCCCTTTCCTTTAGTGTTATATAGTTTCCTGTGCATAAAAAAGGTCTGCAAAGTTACAAACCCCAAAGGACAGAAACACTGCTCCTGAACTGCATGAAACGCCTTGCTTGAAGCCCCGCCTTCTCTCCTGCAACATGGTGATGTCACCAAGTAACACACTTGCATAAAACCTGCATAGCGGCAAGTTTGGCACACCCTCAAACAAAGCTAGTAAGAGCGGAGCTGGAGCGGGGTCCGAAGAGTTTGGTTCAGTTGACCAATCACAACAGAGTGGACCAGCTGACCAATCAGAGCAGACTGGGGCTTTTCGGAGGGGGAGGAGCTTAAACAGAGTGTTTCAAACAGAGGGTGAAAAGAGGTACTGCAGCAAAGCCGGTATGAGAAAAATACAGCATTTTTTAACATTAAAGCATGTAAACATGTTCTACAAGTATGCACCTGAAAATGAGCATAATAGATCCTCTTTAAATTGTGTTTTTTCTTTCTTTCATGTGTAAAATTCACTAACAGACTTGCAGACTTGTATCATGGACTCTTTCTACCCGGCTGTCCTAGACCTAGATAGGGCAGTGAGCTGGGAATAGAGAAATAGGTCAAGACAAATGGAGGGCGGGAGCGGGCTGGAACAAACTTATCTTTTCCTGGCTTGTTTGGTGCATATGAGGGCATCTAAAAAAATTACAATGCATAATGAAGACAAACCCAAATGCTTGTAAAATGGATTTTAATACCATGGAGATGGTTTGCAAAACACCAAAGGCCTCTATTAAGGCTGAACTACCAAAAAATGATGGTTTAGGTGATCAAAAACACACACACAAACACAGCTCTGGCCTAATTTCTGGAGCTGTGACACCCTTTTGTCTCTCCCACTGTGCCGTAACACATTTCTTTTAGCTATAGAGTATGCATGGCTGCACATCCTCCAGTGTGAAGTCTTGCTCCACGGAGGTGATTGGTCAAGCTGGCGGTCACGTGACATGGATCTCACCCAGGCAGGCGGCGGCAGCAGCAGCAGCAGCTTCAGAGAGCCAGAGAGATGCTGACACAGCACACCTGATCGCCAACCCCCCACTGAAAAAGACCTTCAATCTCCATCACATACAAGACACATAAAAAAGACTCACGGTAATACTGTCAATGCAGAAAGACTCGCCATTACAGACATGATAAAACATGCCAGAGGGAGCTTACTCGTTATCTCTTAATGAAGACACATTTCTGCTAATACGCTCACACAGATTCTTGTTATCAAAGTCATAGTTTCCAACATGGACAGTCTTCTTCTTGTGGATGTGTTGAGTTGTTTTTGAAAGGACTGAGGACTGGTCAGCGGTATGAACGTCTCCACAGAGACTGCTGAGGTTCAGGAAGGTCAAACGCTCAAACCGACAAAGTAACCCCCCGTTCCACTGAAGATGGGTGAGGCTTGAGTCAGCAGAATATTATATGTGAAGCCTCAGTGGGTACAAGACGGAGCGTAACTATGATCGGTGGAATCGTTAATGAACAGACTTTTTTTCCTGATTTCCTCATTTATTCCCATCTTTGCAGGGAGCCTTGTAATTCAGCTCAAAGGGCAAACCGGTGGAAAGAAAAGACAGCTAAAGTTTAAACTAGGACTGCCAGTCGATTAAAGTATTTAATCGCGACTACTCGCAAATTAATTGCACATTTTTTATCTGTTCAAAATGTACCTTATCAACATGGGAGTGGACAAATATGCTGCTTTATGCAAATGTATGTATATATTTATTATTGGAAATCAATAAACAACACAAAACAATGACAAATAATGTCCAGAAATCCTCACAAGTACTGCATTTAGCATAAAAAATATGCTCAAATCATAACATGACAAACTCAAGGCCAACAGGCAACAACAGCTGTCAGTATGTCAGTGTGCTGACTTGACTATGACTTGCCCCAAACTGCATGCGATTATCATAAAGTGGGCATGTCTGTAAAGGGGAGACTCGTGGGTACCCATAGAACCCATTTTCATTCACATATCTTGAGGTCAGAGGTCAAGGGACCCCTTTGAAAATGGCAATGCCAGTTTTTCCTCACCAAGATTTAGCATAAGTTTGGAGCGATATTTAGCCTCCTTCCTTTTCTAGTGTCATATGATGCCAGTATCTTCATTCTTTAAGCTTTAAAACTGAACCCACTACAATCTAAAAATCGCAAGTTGTGTTCATGCGTTAAAGAAATTAGTGGCGTTATTGCTTTAACTTTGACAGCCCTAGTTTAAACCCTAAACATTACCACATGCAGTTACACACCATCTCCTTGGGATGTGTTCAGCAACCATTAAAATTATGATGAAATTCTCCTCCTCCTCGCAGAAAATGAGTTAAGTGAAGTAAAGACAGGACAAGTAGTAGAACATGACAGGAATGTATGGTGAATGTTTACATTAAGACGCCTCATTAATCTGCACACATACACACATTTGTCTGACCCCCGCCCGCTGATCCTGCACTAACAAGGCGTGTGTGTGCAAGGACACATGGATCCAAACACACTTTCACTACATAATCTATGCACACACACACATTTCTCCTCTATAGGTTGTACTATCAAGGGACTAGGGCTGTCCTCGACCAAAGAAATCGACTGACACTTTTATGATTTTGTCGACTAATCGATTAGTTGATTTAATCTACAGATCTGTGAGTTTCACACACAAAAGCACCGCTTTAAATCTCTGAGATATGCTCATAAGTTTCTTGGAAATAAGTCATTGAGCATGAAAAAGCATAACAAATTATTAATCAACTAAAGATCTTAGTCAACTAAGACTAAAACGACCGATTAATCGATTAAGGGACATTATCACGCTTCATGGTTATGGCGTAAACATAAAGAAAGAGCCATTCAAAAACTCAGCATAACACCTTGAAATTATCAATAGAGGAGAAGAAGGCGACAACGTCTTCAAATACATGAAAAACAAGATGGTAATAAACAAGAACAGCATGCTGACCTTTAGGGAGCCTCCAGATTGTTATTTTCTCAGCAACATAAAAACACTTTTATTGGACAGATTTATCCAGAGCACCTTATGACACCATGATTGTGTGTGATTTTAGCACGAGTGCAGGACCAAGAAGTGTTAGCTTCAGTCACAACATACTGTTCTTGTACGTATCAAAAGAGCTTTGTGTGGTCTTACTTAAAGGTCCAGTCTGTAAGATTTCAGAGGGATCTATTAGCAGACATGGAATAAAATATTCATAACTACGTTTTCATTAGTGTATAATCACCTTAAAATAAGAATTGTTGTCTTTTCGTTAGCTTAGAATGAGCCTTTCATATGGAGTGGGTCCTCTTCACAGAGACTCCCATGATTAGGGTGACCAGATCCCAACAAGCCAAATGTGGGACAAAGAGTATGTTTGTGTGGGACACGCCCCTTACCTCCTAACATCTCTATGCTTTGCCACAATGCATCCATAGATCGACACATCTCTTTTTGAGCCACACATTTCTTGTGAGACTCACATGAACTGTGTGAAATTGAAAAACAACTATCGAATTTCACAAAAATCTCTAAGAATCGCCTTCCACTGGCTTATAAATACTTTATAAGTAGTTTCACAGTCTTTGTTGTAGCTGCTCTTCCATTTCTTTTTGGTAGTTTCCATCATATTCGGCCTGAATCTGCATAGCTTGTGACTTTGCGGTGACTCGCAATTTTCCCCGTAGGGCATAGCGTAGCAAAGACGGTGAAAGGTTAACCTGCACTTGAACCATGTGTGCGCAGTTTGACAGCAAACACAGCCCCGTGATGACAGCTTTCCCTGCTTTCTTCACAGCCATTGGATAAAAGCTGCAGTGGTTTGACTTTTGAAAACTAGAGCCAATGATAATGTAGGACATCGTCTCAATATGTGGGACGTGGGACATGGGCTAAAAAGTGGGAGACCTGGTCACCCTAGCCATGTTGCTCCGCCATGTGTGTACAGTAGTCCAGAACGGACAAACCGAACACTGTTCTCAAATGTTCACGTCAGCCAACGTAGTTTTCCTACACGCTTG
Source organism: Hozukius guyotensis (assembly GCA_916700995.1). NCBI lineage: Eukaryota > Metazoa > Chordata > Actinopteri > Perciformes > Sebastidae > Hozukius > Hozukius guyotensis. Next base: position 39,055 of record CAKALU010048017.1, read on the forward strand.
GCACACGGGAGAAGTTTCAGTTGGTTGCAATCTGCAACCTCACAGCCAGATGCCGCCAAATCCTACATACCCCACCTTTAATTCATGGACATTTAACTTGCCTAGCTGACCCATGTTGCTACTCTTCAAGCGATGGCACAGCTCTGGCTATTCCTTTCCATCTCTCCCTGTATGACATGACCGATGTTTGACACTGCTCAAGGTCACCAGAGGGTCACACGTGTCAGTTCTTCCACCTGATCCAAAGCTCAGCAGAGGGTTTGAGAGTGGCAGTGAAACCTGGCTGTGAACAGGGTCCCATTAGCAGGGGGAATGCTGCTGCTCATTATAGCGGTGTGTGTGTGGTACAGGCCGACCTCCTCAGCAGGTATAGCTGTTGCTGCTCTTAAATAGACAGACAGCTTCAGAAAAACAGCAGAGTGTGAGAGGAATATTATACTCACAACAGCACCGGCATGCACTACATGTGGGGAGTGCATTCAAATATAAGTGCGCACACACACAAGCACAGCCTTCTCTGCTCACATGAAGGCCCACAACCCTCCTGCCCACACACATACACACTAATGAGTCACACAGAAATGATTATAAAAAGACTGGAGCTGGAAAAAAGCAGCCTGACAATGATAGCACAAACAGAGCCTGCAAGGTGTGTCCCACTCACACACAGCCTGGTAATAATAATGACCCACACCTCCCTGGTCCTCCTAATCCCCCCCTCCACCACCACCACCCTCTGGCCTCAGTGCTGCTTCACAAGCTGCTCTGCCTCCCATGTGAGGTGAACAAACAGGGTGGGGAGGGAGAGTAATAAACCCATAGGAAACCTGTGCAAAAAAAGGTCACACAGCATCTATTTCTTAAGGGTGGGGAGGGATTTCAGAAGCACCTAGATGCAGGACCAAGTACAGGCACTGTGAGGTGAGGGATGGAAAATCCTCCCACTCAGTGTCATGACAAAGCATCCTCTTTTAAAAAAGATAATCACATTATTATAACAAAAAGTATGTTAGATCAAATGCCAGATGCGGAACACGACCTTCAGGATATTCACCCAACCTGGTAACCCACGCCTAGGAGGTGCTTCCCTCCTCACCAGCTGACATTTACTGCGTAATGAAAACAGTGCGCCTTTTTTTTTTTCCCATTTTCCCTGCACGTCGCAGCACACCACACTGCATCCAAGTGCATCCCATTCACCTATTGACAGGCTTCTGTATTTAATCATGCATGTTTTTTCATTCTCCAGGGGGTGATATCTGGTGTTAAAGAGGGGGGTTTGCCTCTGCGTGATGATGGTGTGTGATGCTGCTATATTTAATGTATTTCCGTGGGCAGGTTGCACTGGAGCAATGCGCCTACACGCTGCCTATGCACCAACATGAACGCACCATTACGCACCAACATGAACATGGGGGTATTTCTTTTGTTCCTCTGAATTAGTACGATTGCACTGTCTATTCCATATATCCAGCCTATAATAAACATGTAATATAAAGATCATATCTGCATGCATGTGATTGGCATCCTATCATGGCCATACAGGGGGTTTCTCTTCTTCTCCCTTTATCATGGCCCAGTGAGAATAAAGCGCACAGATATAAAGGGGTTTGCTTACCTTCCCACTGTTTGGTTGGCGAGCTGTCGCATCCGATTGAATTGCTTCTTCATCTTTGTATTTTTTCTGCGTTAACACCTACAGGGGGAAATATTCCGCATTATTTCTCTCAATATAACGATCCGTGCTCCACAGAGGCGCAACACACAAAATCCAATGTGCCATGTCTTCCTTCTTTCATCGCAGGCTGCTGCTGCTGCTGACGCCGAATAAACACCTTCTTTTCAACGATCACATATTTTCAATATTTTTTTTTACATCTACATTTGCAAACCGCTGCCTGCCTGCGTGCAGAGATGCTGCTGGACCGATTCACCACCACCGGGCACCCACAGGCAGCAGAGAGCGACAGCAGTGACAAGTAGCGGCTGCGCAGCAATGCACTGTGGGAAATGTAGTAAGGAGATGAAGGATGCTCAATAAAGAATCCAATCTAGCCGGTTTCCCAGAGGGCTACGAGGTGGTGATTAAATAGGCGTTTATTCTAATAACGTGTTTAAATCCAATTTATTAGTCGTGATTTCAGCATTTGACTTACAACAATGGAATTAGCTGCAGATAATGCTGCTTAAATACTGAACCAGTGGCTACAAATAAACTCAAGTGTGTGGGGAAATTAAATTAAAATTAAATTAAATTAAATTAAATTAAATTAAATTAATGATAATAATATAATAATGATAATAATAATAATAATAATAATAATAATAATAATAATAATAATAATAATAATAATAAATACATACATCAACAAAAAATAAATACATAACAAATAAATAATAATAATAATAATAATAATAATAATAATAATATTAATAATAATAATAATAATAATAATAATATGGTCATCCAAGGGAAAATAATTAAAACAAATTATTTCTAATTATGAAATAACACAAACAATACATTTCCAAAGAGACATTTTTCTTTGACATGTTTTTATTGATTACATTAATGTGATATTATTTGATATTCTATTATATTACATCCCCTTGAAATAGTGTAGAAATTACCATGTACTGTACACAAAGGTGGTAGTAAGCCTCCACTAAACCCTTCGCTGTGAGTCAGCAGCCTGGCTAACGTCTCCATCTGGTGTCTGTTATGTGCCAATGCAACTAAAGGGTGCAAAGTGGTGCTAACTCTTTCTTAATTTCAAAGTTAAAGAACAAATAAAATATACTAGACTTTGGTTAAAGTTGATGTGCTCATAACGGGATTGTTAATTATAGTAAGAATAATAAATACGTTTTTGAAATACATTTTTCTTTCATATGATAATTTTACATTATTATACAAAATATTTGTTATTAGAGGGTCCTTTATTTTTCTTTCTTTCTGAAAGTTAAAAGTTTGAGTGTTAACTTTGTTGTGATGTATTATTGGGACTCTGTACTGCCTTTAACTGTCCAGAAGGGAGCAGTCTTGTCTTATAAAGCACTAATCATCTTCAGCACTACAGTGTGACTGAAACACCAGCTACAGCACCATGACTGGGCTATTTATTCTGGATATCTGTTGCCGTGTAATATGTTCAAACACAGATGACATGCCACATAACATGCATGTCTTGGTGTATGTTTTCAACAACTGTGAAATTAAAATGCATGTTCATCATTAGTCATGTGGCAAAGGATCCTATAAAGTGGAATTTCTCAAAGCAGATTTAGAGAATCATCACTGAGTGAAAAGTCATACTTTAAATGTTTTAATATTTGTAATTTGAATATTCATTCAGTCGTACAGGTGAGGTGATCTACTGGTAAAAGCAAATGTGATTACAACTTGACAAAAGACAGACAAGGAGGAGGCTGTTGGAGGCTTTGGGTAGAGCCAAGACTTCACAATATGCTCTTGTCCGTGCTGTGAGCATTTACAGCCCCGAGTCAGGACCGATGCCCTCTGGCTCAGCGTCATACGGCCCTAATAGGCCAACAGGTGGGCTGCACACCGCTAACGCCGGGTCCCGAGGCCTCAGGGAGTAAATGATACAGAGAAATGGCTGTTCCCTGCCCTCATCAATCTCCTACGTTGGAAATTGAGAGGGGCGGAGGATCCTTCAGCCTTGATCTCAACCTTTTGACCTTGTCAGATCATTTGTTTTCATTAGTTCCCACTCAGACGAACTGGCCAGTCCCAGTCCAGACACCCACCCTGCCCCCCCCTAAAAGCAAGGAGCATTTCTGAAAGCATCTCCTGGGGTCTTGTCTTCGACTCTAAACCCCCAACCCCCCAAAAGTCTCTGGACACTTCTAAATCAGCTTGGATGATTCTTCACATCCGCTGCAGAAACGCTCTCACCGGTAATCCCTCCACATAAACAGAGAGAGAGAGCATGCAGTCAAACTACAAGGGAATTCATAGGTGGATTTCAACTCCCAGATATCATTAAAGAGTTTGTAGCGTGCATCTCGTGAGAGCACAACAAGAAAAAAGATGTGAAAGACAATTCTTCATGTGGTCTCCTGCTGTTCGTCTCAGCGAGTGGGATGACTGAGTGTTCTTCCTCCCGCTATAATGCTCCTCTTCTGGGCAGCTGGGGACTAATTGGCTCCCAGTTCACCAAATGAAGCCTTCTCTCAGGTCATAACCTCTCCACCTGATGACCCATCCATCCTGCTACTGATACGTGGGCTGTGCTTTGGCAGTGACCTGGTCAGACGGATGCCCTGCGGTTCCTGCACTGAAGCGTAGTACCACAGCAACACCTTACAAGACCTGTAGCCATGCAGTCATTAGATGGGTTGCTGGAAACAAAACATTGGAGCATCAAGTGTTAGGTTTGCTCAAAACAAACAGCATTAGGATGGACCTAATGAGCTCAGGATCGCCATCATGCTTGTGTTTTCTCTTCAGCTACGTAGCATCGTATTACCCCAGATCAGTCTGGGTGTGAGGGGTGGGTCCCTACAAGCCTTTGGTCTGTCTTTAAAGAAAAGTGCGACATATTCATCAAGGAGGCGTGTGCAAGGCATCAGGCAGGCGCCGTGAGTCGTACACCCTCTGACTATAACTCACAACCCTACTTTTAATCCAGAGAAATTCACTTTTGTGTTATTTCCGCACCCAATATAATCAAGGATCAATAACTGATATTGCAATTTGAGTCAAAGCAGAGAGGTATGCTTCTCTTTGTTGTTCTTGTTTCTTGCAGTCTGGGCGTGGAGCGACACCATAGGCATTAACGTCAGCCCTTTCAGGTAAGCCATGAGCGCAGAGGCCAGACTTCGTGGTGTGTCTTTAAAGGGTTATCTAGGGCCATAATGAGCCCCAGCGAGCCCAGCGCCAGGCCTAATGAAAACGCTGGGACATCTGAGGGGGAAAGATATTACAGGTCTAAACTACGGGGGCTGTTTTAACATGCATCAAATGACAGAAAATGATGGTTATCACAAACACCTTTCAGGCACTAAATGCAGGTCTGCCGGTGAGTCGGCCTGGAGTTGAGAGACACGAGCTGAGCACTCAACACTGATGGCATGTTGGACACTTGGCGTTTAGAAAGAGATGGAAAACGCTTCTTTCTTTCTTTCTTTCTCTGGCCAAAGTAGAAGATGGTGGTGGCTTCGTCACTTTAACAAGATAACTTATGGATTCTATTTATAAGGTGTGGGCATAAAATTGAGAAGATGGTGCTTTCATATCAGCTTTAAAGGTGTTACCTTTCACAGCACACCTCTCATCACCTAGACCTTCTAGGATGTTAACATAGAATACTAACTCGATAACTGCTTGCCGGGGTGTGGTGAGCTCCCAGCTGCAGTGTATTGTGAATGTATTTGTGCTCAGAGACAGAGCATGTATATACATGCAAGCACACTACCTTAAAAAATGGTAGGTTTTGCATGAAAGAGAGCGTGAATAGAGAACAGATGTCTGTGAGAAAAGATGTTTTTTTTCTGTTTAGGGGATCAATATGTAGAACTCCTTATCCACAGAGCTTAAAGTGGATTATTCTAAAGTCAAGTTAATACAGTCATCAGTCATGTAGTCATGAATGATCAGTGAAAGGTCTTTTTATTGTACCATTGTTTGTGTATGTATTCACTTGTTGAGTTTTCTGTATTTTGCAATTGCTGCATTGCAAACTGGTGCAGTAAGTGACATTGATTTATGCTATACGCTTTGTTCCTTTATATTTTCTTATATACTTTTTAGTGTTGCAACAATTGAAAAATTGATCAGTCTTTGTGAATCTTAGCGGGTTTTTTTTAGAGGTTAAAGATAATAAGTAATATTGTTATATAAGTAATAATGTATTGACCATCAGAGGTGGAAGAAGTATGTTACTCAGATCTTGTGCTTAGGTAAAGCAATACCACAGTGGACAGTGGAAAATAACCTGTTAGAAGTAAAAGAAATGCATTCAATTATTTTCTTAAATTTACTGTGAGGAACTTTTAGCCAGTTCTGAAAAGGTCTCAATTTAATACTGATGCCTCTATATGACCTACATAAGCAAACCAGACCATCAGCAAGAAGATTGGCTATTTCTAGTTATTCTTAATGCTTGTCATTGGTGCAACCAGGTTGGATTCCGCACAAACTCAGCTGAAATCATGCAGGTTCACCGGAAACTCCTTCAGCTCAGACCCCACCCCGGACACACCCAGATCTGGCTTTGCTGCCGCCTTCGGCCAGGAGCAGAGCAGTAAAATGCGAGGTTTTCTTAAGGGAATCTGGTGCTTGGAAACAATGAAAAACAAATTTAAAGTTCCTCGTAGTAGCTTAAGTAAAAGAACAAAAGTATTAGCATCAAAATATACTTAAAGTACCAAAAATAAATGTACTCATTATGCAGAATGGCCCAGTTCACAATAATGTGTGAGGGACACTTGCAATCCCTCACTCACCTGGCTGGTTGGGTTGATTATCTCAGAGCAGGAGCAGCTGTGGGAGCCTGATTGTCCCTGATGAGGATCAGGTGTGTGAAGCCTATATCTACCCCTGGTTTCCAGAGCTCTGATGCTCATTGTCTCACTGTGAGAGGTAGTGAGAGCTTCATGCTGTTGCTTGCTCTAGCTGTGTAGGGGTGTGTGTATCGGCAGAAGTTACCACGTGAACCTATCTGCATGATTTGCTCACCATTTTCTGTTTGCTCTTCGAGCTTAGTCTGTTAGAGTGGAGTTGGGTCTGTGTGGCCTGGCTTCTCAGTTTTGAGAGTAGGGAGACTTTCTTTTATAGGCTCATTTTTATTTGGTGTAAATAAAAATCGCTTGTGATTTTAGTGGTTACCCCTCTGGGGCTAACTTTAAGATTTTCCCTGGTCCGCAATTTCGTCCAACTGACAGAATGAGTCAGCGGACCAGTCCACCATCGACTCCCAAGCTTAAGAGTTTAACACACAACTAGTCACGCACAGGCAGGCTATCACCATGCAGGGAGCCCTGTTAGGTTCCCATGAGCAGATGCTCCGAGCCATCGCTGAACAACAGGCTTCTCATGACAACATGTTAAGAGAAATAATTACCCGTTTACAGAGACCTGGACCGACTCCACCCAAAGTCTAAGCCCTAAACCTTGTAGTCCACCACACACCCCCAGTTCCACCCCACGACAGCCTATGAAAGGCCCATCCAGGGGAACTGTAAAGGGCTTATCACCCAATGAAGTCTGGTGTTTGAGCTACAACCCTCCATGTTTAGCACAGAACAAGTCCGGGTAACATACATAATATCCCTTCTCTCAGATAAGGCTCTTTCATGGGCTACAGCATTGTGAGAGAAACAGACTACTGAAATGAGAGTTTCTGACCATGACATGAGAGGTCAGGAAGCGGCTAAACATCTTATTGGGTTACGTCAGGGCTCCATCAGTGTAGCCGAGTTCTCCATTGAATTCTGCACCTTAGCGGCTGAATCGCGGTGGAACAGGGAAGCCCTGACAGCAACCTTTATCCTTATCAGAGAAGGTTAAAGATGAGATAACCTCCCGCGACATACCCAAATCACTTGAGGAAATTTGACTTCCTTGGCAATTCGGATCGATAATCGAATCCATGAACATAACGGAGAGAGAAAGCATGTTCATCTCCGCCCCATATTGGGGGTGGAGTTTAGCATCTCTCAGGAAACGCCCAAACCGCTCCGCGGGCCTCCGAACAGTTGAACCCAGGTAAATAAATCATCCTCTGCGTCCAAAGTAGGGTGGGGTTTTTCTTTGTGGGTAAGAAAGACGGGAGGGGCTAAGACCGTGCGTCAACTGTAGGGTTCTTAATAAGATCACGGTGAAAAAATGTTACCCCCTCCCCCTCATGTCCCCGGCATTTTGAACGTCTGCAGGGTGTGTCCCTCTTCACCAAGTTGGACCTTCAAGATGCTTACAATTTGGTGTGCATATGCGAGAAGGATGAGTCAAAGGTGGTGTTCAACATCCCTAGGGGGCACTATGAATGCCTCGTCATGCCTTTCGGTCTTTCAAATTCTCTAGCAGTCTTCCAGGCGTTCGTAAAACAACGTTCTTAGGAACATGCTAAAACTATTCGTTTATGTGTACCTGGATGACATCCTGAATTTTTTTTTCAAGTCCTATCAGGAGCATGTGTCCTACGTCAAACTAGTACTGCAGAGGTTGGTGGAGCATCAAATCTCAAGGCAGTTCCATGCCTCCACCGTCCACTTTTTAGGGTATATTGTGTCACAGGGCAGAGTTAGGATGGAACCCAGCAAGGTCAATGCAGTACTAGAGTGGCCTCAGCCCGAGTCCACCAAACAAGTTCAGCGATTTTTCGGCTTTGCAAAGTTTTACCGCTTAATTAGGGGGTTCAGCTCGATTGCCGCCCCCATCTCGGCCTTGACTAAGGGTGCCTCCTCACGGTTCAGTTGGTCCAGGTTGAGGGGGGCTTTTACTTTCACTTCTGGTTCTCCGGAACCCATTGTACCAGTCACCCGTATCCTTGCGCCACTCACCTATGGGATCAAGACTTTTGTTCTCGGGGCTCAGCAGCGCGAGCCGGACCCAGGAGGGGGGCCTCTGGGCAGTCAGTTGGTCCCGACGGAAGTGCGATCGTACTGCCCCCCCCTAACTGGTAAAGGTGGGGCTAATTTGAAGTACTTTATATAGTTTATCTGCTGGGTAACTTGTGAACTTCCCTCTGGGGATCAAATTTTTTATCTTAATTTATAATATTGCATCATCATTTTTGATGTAATGGAGTAATAAGTACAATATTAGCCTCTGAAGTAGTGGAATAGAAGTATAAAAGAGCAAAAAAAATTGAAATACTAAAGTAAAGTACAGTCCTTGAGTGAATGCACTTAGTTAATTTCCACCACTGCAAACCGCAGCCGTTAAAACTCCACATCTTGATATTGTTACAGGTGTAGATGGAACATTTACACATGAACACACACATGCAGCACATTTGATACGAGACCAACACTTGTGGAAACCGAGGCCTTGAGGTAGCCTTGGCATTTCACGGATCTGAAAGACAGATTGAGCTCAGATGGTCCAGGATTTATGATGTGAGGCGAGCAACCTGAGGGATAAGCCAACTCCTCCCTGGGCTGGCAGCCACCGTTGATAGGGAGATTTACAGGCAGGATATTACAGCTGATTGCTCATAGACCATGGGAAAAGTAAAATGTACACCGATGTGCACACAGCTGAATTAGTGCGCTGGATCGCACAGCACTTACCTAAACCTAAAGCTTTAGAAAGGTCAAAATGTCTCTGCCAAACTGAACACTGAAGGGTCCATAAATCAAATGTTCAGAGAGCTCTGAATCCCTGAGTTAAGACCTGTGTAGTGTATATTTGGCAAAACATCCTCATCATGACCTCAGGAAAGTATGTATAACAAAGGTGGTTTATGTGGTTTATGCTATTTGCCCACCCTTTGTGCTGTATTATGTGCTGTAAACCTGAAAGAGGTTGAATTTTCAATGGACTGTCACAACCCTTATGAAATATGCATACGCTAAACATGTTTCAAGTGCGGCTGTGTGTTTATCTAATGCTAATGAGCGTGGTTAGCCCTGCAGGGAGACTTTATAATCATCAGTGCGCTGTTTGTATTGGCTTCATACAGCTTTTTTATGCTTTGTTAATGTGGGATCCGTATATTATCATTCAAATGAGCTTTCCTTGTGGACATACAATAAAGTTTGCACGTTTGTCCTCCCCGGATCTGTGTTTAAAAGGTTGAACTTAATGTAATAATCGGCCTCTTTTCCTGTTGACGTTGGTGTTGAGGAATGTAGGAAGCATCCGTGTAGGAGCTTCGATGACTGACTGACCTTACTTCCCTCAACCCTGCGCTGAACTCCATTAAGGGCTGCCTGCAGTCTGTAATTTTACCAACAGCCTCTTATCATGTTTGTCTTGTCTCCTCCTCAGGGGGGTTGACTGCTTGCCCACAGACCAGCTTTACTTCATTTCAGCCGGCTTTCCACAGAGAATAAAAGTCAGCGGATATGACAACTGCGTGACTGATTGAAAATACAACTGGAAGACTGAAAAAGGACTGTACATTTCTAATGAGTGTAGTTCAGAGACAAACAGCATGTGTTTGAGCTATTTGTGATTTATTTAAGTGGTCTGCCTGGAAATGTCTTGAGTTAGTTACTCTTCAATCAGAATGTATTCTTACTAAACTTTTGCAACACTGAGGCTCCATAGATCATTTACTGTTCACAAGGAATTGCAAAACATATCCACTACATGCATTTATGCAGTTATGTACAGCTATAGTTAGTTATGTTATTCATTGTGTCATGCAGAGAGAAGTACCCAGGCCCATATGGACTTTTAAGAGGCCAAAAATACTGTTGCAGTGGTAAAACATTTGTCAGACATGAACATAACAAAACTGTATAAAATCTGCCACATAAAAAGGCTCCCCTCCAAAAAAAACAGCTCTTTTTCTAAATAACCATCAATCCAGAAGAACCAATTAGAAATTTTACTGAAAAATGTAAATCATCGTGCAATGAACAATAAAACATGAAATGGACTTCATCTTCAATATTAATCACAGAACAAACAAAAGTGTTTTCTCTTCAGGGAGACCAGTAAACCTGCCTGTTTCTATAGCTTATGATGGTCATGTACAGTACCAGAATGTAATTGTGCACACAGATCTTTTACTTTTAGTTAAATTTGTTTGTAATAGGGCTGTCAAAGTTAACACGATAATAACGCGTTAATGCAAATTAGTTTTAACGCCATTAATTTCTTTAATGCATTAATGCAACTTGCGATTTTTAGGTTGTAGCGGGCTCAGTTTTAAAGCTAGAGAAGATACATCATATAAAACTAAAAATCCTAATGAATCCATTGGTACCAACCATGTCGTACTAGCTTGTCACGAAGGAGGCTAAATAACGCTCCAAACTTACGTTAAATTTTGGCGAGGAAAAACTGTAATGGCCATTTTCAAAGGGGTCTCTTGACCTCTGACCTCAAGATATGTGAATGAAAATGGGTTCTATGGGTACCCACGAGTCTCCCCTTTACAGACATGCACACTTTATGATAATCACATGCAGTTTGGGGGCAACTCATAGTCAAGTCAGCACACTGACACACTGACAGCTGTTGTTCCATTGTATATGCTAAATGCAGTACCTGTGAGAGTTTCTGGACAATATTTGTCATTGTTTGTGTTGTTAATTGATTTCCAATAATAAATACATGCATACATTTGCATAAAGCCAGCATATTTGCCCACTCCCATGTTGATAAGAGTATTAAATACTTGACAACATATAAGAAATGTGCGATTAATCACGATTAACTATGGACAATCATGCAATTAATCGATTGACAGCCCTAGTTTGTACCAAACATCAACAGACCACCTTTCCTTAAACACGAGGAGCAATTTGTGCCTCAGCTTGGGGCCCTTGGAAGTCTTTAGCCGTGTTCCCCACACCCAGTCATATAGGTAGACTGGAGCTCATGAGCCCTGAGTGACCTTGTCATATTCTGCCTGTGGTGACAGAAGAGGCCTGGGGCGCTGGGACCACACAGCCTTGTCATCTCAGCCCAGATCAAAGGGACCCTGGGCTGGTCTGACAGGAGCCATGGCCCTGGATGAAGGCTACAGTGGCGCATGGAGCTGGAGATCAACACCATGGGTGGCAAGAGTATCCGTGTACCCGGAGTGAGGAAGCTTTAGAGGCAATGGTTCTTCTAACTTGATACTCAAGAGATGCTCAAGATATTTGAGTAGGGAAGTGAGATTCGTAAGTACTTGGTGAGTGAAATGAAAGGGAAGTGAGAGAAAAGGCACGTCAGGAATGTTGAAACAAAAGCACCGGGAAGGAGAGGTGGTGGAAAAGTGGAGCATAACGCGTCTTTAGAGGACCTCCACCCAGACGGAGCTTCAGTGAAACATTTTTCTTGGCCACAGATCTGCTTTCTTGTGACCTCAGAGTATTTGCTGACATGCACGGTCTCTTCCACCGAACAATAAATACTGGCTGAGAGTAAAGATCAAATAATTAAGACACAAACCAAGTAAATGGTTTATGAACCATGCTGCAGCATGCTCAGCTCTTTGTTTTGTGCTTCTAAGAAAAATAAAAAGAAGATTTAGAGAGCTTGGAAAGAACTCCATTAGAATTAAAGTGTTATTTATGTGTATCATTTGGATTAAAATATAAAATAATTGCAGCATGTTTTATGTGTTTGTCATCCGGTGATACGTAATTACAATAATGAATGCGATCCATCATACATGGCAGATTCAAAATGACTCTTTGACCAAGTAATAGTCCAATTAACCTGCTGTATGCTGGTTAAGAAAACTCTCGTCCATTCCTGCTTAATAGAAGAAGCTTTCCTTGTTTTTCCATCTTTATTCTATAAATGGCTCCTCTAGTTTGACTCACAACCCCGGGCATCTGATCTGCTTTGCTTTCTAAAGGCCACATCGTAAATTCCTGGACCTTGATATTTTCCCTCATTTCCCACAGGACCATAATGATGCAGCCTTCTTTGTTGAAAGCACCTGTTCTCAGCTCGAATAATGGGCTACGTTTTCATCCAGGATATACCCCCTGAGGGACGCCCAGCCTCCAAGCCCAGCACTTGAGGGTATCTAGTTGCCGCCGTTGCCAGTGAATGTTCGCTGTAAACCTTTTGAACACAGTCAACATGTGTTCTTTGACTGGTGGGATCTGTTTTTGGAAATGGTCAAATGGCAAGGTTGCATTATGCTTTGAAGTTATTATCTGTATATATGATAATGAAGCAGCGGTGGGGGGTTGAAAAAACCCAGAATGATTGTGTTTCTGAATAAGCTTGTAAAGAAAGACGACGAATACATAAATGAAAGCATTATATTCCTGTAACTCCACCAGATATCACAGACATTTCATATCTAAACACATAGTTTTCCATTGATAATTAGACCTTGGCAGTGATTATGGTAACCGTCTTTCACCTGAAGCAGAAGCAGCTGCAAAATAGGATTTGCTTCTCTGTTTAGATGGCACTAAACCGGACCCACCAGATGTTTTTTTTCACAGAACCATCTGAGAAGCCGTCACTGGAAACGGTTTGGAAAAGGGCCGGTACTTTTAAAAACTACTTGGGAGGTGATTGGATGAACCATCTGTCAATCAAACTCTTGCCGAAGCCAGTCAGGAGAAGAGCGAAAACGTCTTTTCCATCAAGAAAAGCCTTCAGTGCCGTTCTTTGCTCTTCTGTCAAAGAAGAAATACTCTCCAGTTCTGATATAGCTGATGCTATTGTAGCATCAATGCTAACCTCTTTAGGAGCCGACATAGAGTTCTACAGCGATGACATATTTTTGTAGGCCAACCAGGAAGTTCTCATCGCCCTTGGTTCCCTCGACAAAGAGCCAATGGGATTTCTCCATTGGGTTTTGGATCATTGCAGAAAATAAGCTCTGTGGCAAGCAAACGTTCATGATTATTACATGTTTTGTTCAGCAAGATAATCTTCACAAATGAACACCATTTTTTGATTTTGATTTGAAGTGTGAATACAACGCCAGAAGTAAAAAGCTAATGTAAAAAAATGTAAAAGTCCCTTAAGCTTGTGTTAACCACAGACCTTATTTCAGGCATCTATAAACCCATGAGTAACTCATTTCTGGGTTTTAGGACTCATTCCTGCAGCACTCTATTGTTGTTTAGAACGAACAGTCGCCTCTCCGTGTCGTAAAAGGACGCTGATTAGTGCGTGCACTGTCTTGCCGGACACAAACGCATCACTTGAAGCCTGACAAGATGGATTTCCGTGTGATATGTGATCACGCGATCATTGCGTGATGTTGTGACATCACGAGAATCTAGCTGCCCATCCTCTGACATTTAAACGAGTATCACGTCTTTAATTATACCGTAGAACCTCAATCAAATGATGCCTACAAACCCCTTCTGATGGTACAAGACAGAACAGCTAAAAGCATGTAATGGCAGAACACTAACCTCCATGCTCTGAGATGGCCTCTCTTTTACTGACAGTTTAATTGTTTGACTTAATAACAGGCTCGTTAGAGATGAACTGCGCCTCGCCTGGAAAATAGACGAGATCAGGCGCGGTAGCAGGGAGCGGTGACAAAAAGCTGCGGTCAAGTCGGACAGTTTGAAACCGTTTCCAGCAGCCTACCAAGAATTCACAGGAAAAATGACATCCTGTTTGACCGAATCTGTAGGCTACTTGTAGTTTTCAGACCACGTTCAGTTTTATTCATATTTGTTTGTAAATATATGTGGAAATGTGCATGTATTTGGCATTGGATTATATCCTCTATTATTTTTATGTCTGCCTTGTAAAGCACTTTGTAATGAGCACTCGTTTCGATAAGTGCTTATAAATAACCTTCATTATTATAATTATTATTATCAGCCACACAGGATACTGCATGTTTGTTAACAGATGAAACGTTCATTGCACGACATGACACTAATAGCAACAATCTAGCATTAAATATTACAATTACACAGAAAGTTTCTGTCAAAACTAAGAGCGAATCAGCTCCTTGATTGGGCGACAGCCAGGCGTTTCCCATCATGCCCTGGGTCTTGCAGGTGGTGGCGAGCAACTGCGGCGCCTGGCTCTAAAAACTGCGGCCGCCCTTGATCTCGTGAGGTTATTGTTGCCCATGTGTGCACGACGCCAGAGCAAGTCGGGATCAAGTTGAACACAAATCTAACCAGCATGCATTTCGTGGCGATCGCCGGTGATCGATTCTGCGCAGGTCTGGCTCATCTCGAACGAGCCTAATGAAAACTGTTACCAAAAAGTTTGCTGTACGTGTGTTCCTTTGAAAGTGGAAGTACATAAACTAAACTGAAATAGACGTGAAAATTAAGTGGTAAAGTCGTATCATACCCGATACCGCAACCTTGATGATGAAGTTGTGAACCATCTGGATATTGTGAAGAAGATCCAGACAACTCGTATGATTACACAAACTGTTTAGATTCTGAAAAACTTTTGAGACAACTTCAGTTCTGTAAAAACGTATGGTCTGTATACAGAGCTTCCTTATAGGGTAAAAGAAGGGCAAAAACAAATAGGGCATGTCAGCATGAGGTAATTTTCTAAACCATTACAATTACATGTTTGACAAGCTTTCATTTGTCTAACTGGATAAAAGCTTTTAAAGTGATTGTCAGCAGATCCTGCTTCATGTTTTCGAAACATCCAGATTCAACTCTGATTTCACAAACGCTCGTTCCCAAAAAAGTCAGTGCATCCTGTTTCACACTCGCCTATGATAAACGAGCTAACAGCATTACAGGATTTCTTTTAGTTCGTTCGAGACATGGCAGGACCAGAACATCTAAGCCTGCTTGAGCCCTCCAACCTGCCACAGAGCTGCTTCCAGGTCCAGGAGGACAGCAGATAAGACCTTTTCTACAGGATCAAGCGAGGAAATCCGCTCAGGCTGTGGCTAACAGAAGATAAGATGGTCTCTAGCACGGCTCTAGAGAATTTATAGACATTTTTAAATGGCCTAGCCAGAGCTGAAGACCTTGAAGGAGGACTTAAGGAGCCGGAGCAGTTGTCTTGATCTGCCTCTCGGCTCACCTAATAACCCTGTCATTAGACTGAGGGCTTTGCGTGTGGAAGACCTCGTCGGTGTTTGCATTTGTTTGTTCTTTCTGGGACGGAGCAGCGGATGAGGTCATTCATCAGTCCACTTTAGCCTCTAATGGGCTCAGATCTCTGACATCTGGAGGTTGATCCAACAGTGACGTTAGTGCAACGTGATGTCTGCGTATGTTTAATTGTGTATTAGACTATATTTGCACTAAAGACCTTGTAGATTGTAATTACAGCATGAACACAAGAATGCACACAGGGCTCCACCTGATTCCCACTTTATTATCACAACTGCAGGAACGCTGAAAAGTTGTTTTGCAACCATGTTGACAGGACAAAGGTGATAAGAAGCACAAGTTGTTAACAACTCCATTAAAGCTGTATTGTGCAGGCAGATGTGTGGGACGCCATGTGTCCTTGTTAGATAGAAAGACACAGCGTTAGTTTTTCTTCTCCTGACAATGAAGCAACAACTTCTGTGTGTGAAAACTCAGAACTTTTTTAATTAGAAAATGGCTCGTAGACTGACAACCCAAATACACAAAGGTTAAGATCAGGTTGCATTTGTTTAAACTGTAGCTGCACGGGACGACAGACGATACCGTATCAGTGCGTGTCCTGACTTTATTTAACGGTCTGGTTTTCATGTATGAGCCGGGTGCCGTGTGTGTGTGTGTGTCATCTGTTTAGGCTGCAGAAGAAGAGTGTGTTAACATGGTTCAGTTAATGTAATCGTACTGAGGATGTGTAGAACAAGTCAAGCACTCCCTTTAGTGTGTCCGGTTTACTTCTCCTGAGTCCTTGTGAGATGACACAGAGGGAACAAGTGTGTGTGTTTGTGTGTGTGTGTGTGAGGTGTTGTCTCTGCACATCATGAAGCACAACAGATGGAACAAATTAGATTAGCACACAACAACTTTACGGAGCTCTGGAAAAACTGTGTCTGCTTGTGTATCCTCCCTCAGGTGTCTTTTGTTCTTACCATATACTGTAGAAGTGGATGTTGTCATCGTGACGTCACCCATTGGTTTGTGGACTCAATTTTGAAGTACAACCGAACACTGAATAAGACTTTTTTAGGCGAACAAAATGTTATAAATAACTTTCATGAACTGAAAACACACTGTGAAAGTGTTAAAGTTGTAAGACGAAAACACAGATAACTCCCAGAATGGACAACACCGTGGTAGTGACCTGTCAATCACAAGGTAGCCACGCACTTCAGCATTGGCTTCACTTCTCAGACCAGGAGGTTGCCCACTGGTTCTTACTCAAAGGCTACGTTCCAAATTGCACACTTTTTCTTTTTACTTTTAGTACGTACTGCAGCTGCCCTTACAAAGATACTGTTGCATGTCGTATGCATACAATCGGGACATACTACTTTGTCATAACGATGCTCCTTGAACTTTACTTCTTCCTCGTATATCCGCTGTGCAGAGGATTGTGGGTCGAAAGAGCCATACAAAGAAGGTTGTCTTACATACTACAAAATGCGATTGGATGTAGTAGGACATCTTGGTATTTTTGGCATGCTGCATTTGACATACTATGTATTGGGGCATACTAAGTATTTTTCTGGCACACTAAATAGCGTGGTAGTATGGGTATTGGAACGGACAGTAAGTCTCATCTTTCCATGTCTTTGCTCTACTTTGAAGTCTGTCTCCTCTATGCAAACAAAAATGAAAACTCATGAAAAAAAGCAAAAATAAGGCCCATGTTCCCTTTTTATATGTCATAGCGTAGTGAACATAATCATTATAAATGTATCTAAATATCATCCTTCAAAGGATCAATATATAATTAGTTTTTACAGCACCTTTATTAAATTCTTAAGGGACTTAACAATAACTTTAACCTTAATTTATATGTATTTATACTATTAAATGCTGTCTGTTAAAATAAGTGAGTATTTTTAAGAATATATAAAGAGATATAGCTTAATATGTTTTAATGATATTAGACTAAATAATGTTGCTGTTTTCAGCAAAGAAGCTCTGATTCCCCCACTGTATGCTACCTGTCCAACATCAAACAGCAGAAACAGTTCCTAACTAGCTGGTGAAGAAACTTTGAATATTGGACTTTCAATAGTCAGGTGGGCAGAATCATGACATTGATAGGAAGTCATAATATAATATTACTTTATATAAAATATAATATTATATTGATAATATTACTCTGTAAGCAGGCAAAATTATTCCTGTGTGAATACATGTGATTTTTTTTTTTTAACATTATATATTGTGTTTTTTTTGCACTTCTTAAACATGTGGCTCATGTGGTCACTTAATCTTTTATGATTTCTTTATTTTGACTGTGAGAGGTAATAGTAATACATTTTACTTATTTACTTACTAATACTGGATACTTTAGCACATTTGTTTTGTTTAATTCACTTAGGCTATATTGTTCTTAGGTCAGTCGCAACATTTCCAGATATAATATTATTTGAGCTATTAAGGAGACGTTAATTGTTCATATTATTACTCTGTTTGTCTGGTTGTGCTCCATTAGAGAGTTCCAATGTGCTTACACACTTGGCAAGAGCCGGCTGAATTTGTCTTAAAAACTTCGGTTGTGACTAATTCGTTGT
Source organism: Hozukius guyotensis (assembly GCA_916700995.1). Lineage (NCBI taxonomy): Eukaryota > Metazoa > Chordata > Actinopteri > Perciformes > Sebastidae > Hozukius > Hozukius guyotensis. The sequence goes on from CAKALU010048017.1 coordinate 57,300, forward strand.
CGTAAAAGTTAGACAAACATATTTCAAAACAGACGTGTATTGATTTAGTCGTGTTTGTATTTACTGATAGTGTTCTCATACTGGGAGCTCTGGGTGTACGGATAAAGTGTTGTGGGAGACTATCTGTCAAAGACACGGAAACCTATAAATGTCTTCCTCCATTTGCTAAACACAGGAAAGAGTGTTTTTTTTTTTTAGACTTCAGAGTAACTTTAAAGTTAATACTCTAGCAACACTTGAACTCAACCGTTCAACTTCCACCCAGAGAGTTACAAGTACACATTGCAAAGACAAACACGGTGTGTACACACGGAGCAGAAAGGGCAAACCGTGACTGTGTCGCTCCAACCAAAACCCCCTCGACGCACACATTTTCCCAAACAGGTTATCTTGTGCTCATGCACTGTGGAAATGCAACTCTTAGGATTAGAAGAGACACACATACACACCACATATATCATATATAGCGGTGTCTGGGAGATGAGATAAGGGGCTTAGATGAAGGGGGCAGGGTTGTCTCTGGTGAAACTCTGACTGACATGGCAGCTCTGAGGTAATCCTGCTAATCCTCTGCTAGCTCAGGGGTGCAGTGGGACCGACGGCCTTTGACCCTCAAGAGGAGGTGCTAACACACACACACACCGGGAACAAACTTTTGGTGTCGTTTCAGAAGTCGTGATCACACTTCTTCATCACCACCACACCCCTATAAAACGTAAATTATTAACTTTTATGGATCCCCCAAACAAGCTGATAGCGTGTGTTTACGTAGGATGGCGTTGTTTGGAATGATTACAAGAGCAATTATGAAGGATTATGAGGCCAATCAGCTCTGAGTCACCGGACCGTTCCTCCCACAATACCAGGAAATGTGTGAAGCTGTTAAAGAAACAGCTGATCTGTGACACATATTTTCACGTCATGTCACTTGTTTTGTGTGCTGTAAAGCTGACGTTTGCAGTTCAAATGACAGAAGTGCACATGTAACGATGTAAACATGTCTTAAATCGTCGTGGGAGACTTTTGCATTCTGTTTTCAAGATCATGAGCAGCAGAAAGCTCTATTCTCTGTGTATTCTATTTGTCATCCAAATAACTTGACAGGACTTTTGACACAGAAAAGTTTATATTTTGTGTTTTATACCAAACAAGTTGAGACAAACTGGATGATTGATGTCAAGTTCTTACATCTCAAACAGCTGTAAGCCTTTACTGTAATAAGAAAAGATGTTTTTCTTCACTTGTGCTGCTGATCTTATCCTTATTCCATCATATCTGAAAATAAAAATGAGTCATATTTTACTGACAAGGACTTGGTTTGTAATGTAATCCAGTGTGTGATATTAACAAGGCTGTAATCATGTTTAGGTAGGAGGGATTGCTAAACTCCTCTGGTAGTTCAGCCCTCCTGTGTTTCTGCGTCAATAACCACAAAAAAAAAGACAGAACAGGAAAAGAACCTTGACAAATTTCAAAATAAAAGTGATGTTAGTGAGTATTTTGTACAGAACAGCTGTTTTTAATGCAAATCACTGGAAGAAATCCAAGCAGTACCAAAACCCAAAGACAAAAACTTACAACAGGTGTATGCATTGATTTCACCGTTGGAACACATGTTTGAACATAATAATTAGCAATTAGCGACACTAATAAAGCTGATATGCTCAATTAACCCAATTTGTTGAGATAATTTGCATATAATTGTTATTGCTGGTATGGGAAATATTCGTTTACCAAAGCAGCTGTGAACTAAAAACAAAAATCTGGTCCTCTCTTTAAAGTACATGGTGTAGAGGTTGTGATGCTCAGCCTCCATCTGTTTGGCGACGCTGGGAAGCTGCTTGACATCCTCCTGGATCCATTTTCTCATATATGTTCACATTATATGTTTCATTTTTTTGTCATATGGATTGTCTATGTTGTATGTTCATTATGTTGTTACTCTGTACACACAGCATCTATTGCACGTCTGTCCATCCTGGAAGAGGGATCCCTCCTGTGTTGCTCTTCCTGAGGTTTCTTCCATTTTTTTCCCTGTTAAAAAGGCGTTAAGGTTTTCCTCATCTGATGAGAGGGTCGTACTGTAAAGGACAGAGGGCGTCGTACAGATTTTAAAGGCAAATTTGTGATTTGTGATTTTGGGCTATACGAATAAAATTGACTTGACTTGCTTATTATGATATAGCCTTCGAATACAGTGACATCATGGTAGTAATATTATATACTATTATTATTTATATTTGTTTGAGATGAGAAGGACTGTTTTTTTTATATTAAAGGCTGTGACTTTTTTTCTTTTCTTTTTTTACTTACAGAATTTATCTTTGAATCAACACAAGGCTTTTCTGCAGCCTGAAGGCCAAAATGATTTTTTTTTTCTGACTGTAAAGAAAAAATGGAAGTACATTCCTAAGCTACTCCAGACTTTCTTTATTCATGATTGTCTAAATATGAAAGTTTTGTTTTATCCTACACTGGCATTTTTTACTATTAATTTTACAGTTTTAGCAAGAAGACTAAACAAAGACCCCATTAATGCCTGTTATTATCATGCAATCTGTATCTGCTTATCTTACCTGGATAAGGATGTTAAAACTTAAAATTATATAGTAATATTATATTAATATTAAATGAATGATACACTGTAAAACAAACATGTTTTGGTGCCAGATGATTAATTTCCCAGGATACAAATATTATTTTAATTTTTTATTTCACTACACCTTAACCCAAGTTTATTTTGAAAGGCCCTACCGGAAGTGTGTCCTCCCCACTCTGTCCTGCTTGATGCTGCTGCCTAGATAACTTGGTGCTGCTGTGTGACTGAGCGCTCACATACTGAGAGAGCAAGTGATGGGAGACAAACTGAGTCCCTGACGCGCGTAACGCTCACCTGCTGATATTTCCACTGACTCTTTTGCGATTTTATTCTTTATTTTTCCACATTTTTATTTCTATCAAGAATAAAAAAAAATAAAAAATCTATCATATACTCCAAGCAGAAGTGGAGTTGAAGAAATTTCAGTTTCCATGTTGCCTATAATTAGTGTTTTTGGAAGCTGCGCACCGGTTGTCCAGGATGATCGGAGTCATGGAGACACTGGAGGACTGATGCGCCTTTTGCCAACATGCCTGTTAACTGGAATATAACTTTTTCCCGGCGGTCCTATGGAATATAGTCCGATTTTACACAATCTACATGTTGTGTCATCATCACCCCACGTGAAAAACAAACTGTTTGTGTTCTGCATAATGCTGTCCCTCTGGGTGTATATGATTTATTGCTGTGTTGGCTACTGCTCCACGGTGCCAAACCTGACGACCTACAGCTCCTCGGTGCGCAACGACTCTGAGGTGGACAACCAGGAGTCCTCTGTCTCTGTGGGTTCGTCCAGGGACTTACTGAATAACGAGAACGACTTGGACAGCAGAGGAGACGAGTGGGCGCTGGATGATGATAATGCCATGTCAGGTTTCCTCAATGAGTCTGAGAGTAAGAAGTTGCCTCAGGCCATCATCATCGGGGTGAAGAAAGGAGGGACCCGGGCGCTGCTGGAGTTCCTGCGGCTGCATCCGGACATCAGGGCGGTGGGAGCAGAGCCGCACTTCTTCGACCGCAACTACGACAAGGGACTGGAGTGGTACAGGTATATATCACATGATCTGAGCCGATGAAACATTCATCCAGAGATAGAGATAGATAGTCAACTGGGTGCTACACTTACACATTTACATAAAGTGTATGGAGGCTTTCTGGATGCAAAACTCTTTATTAGAATTAAACACATCATTTGTTCCTCCTCTGAAAACCTCTGAAATGCAACCTTTATTTACTTTCTATCACATGATCTGATCTGATAAAACATTCATCCAGAGATAGAGATAGTCAACTGGAAGCTTCACTTACACATTTACATAAAGTGTATGGAGGCTCTCTGGAAGCAAAACTCTTTAATAGAATTAAACACATCATTTGTTCTTCCTCTGAAAACCTCTGAAATGCAACTTTGATCTACTTTGTTTCATATGATTTAACCATATAAAACCCACAAGACAGTAGGCTGGAATATCTATAATAGATTAAATAATTAAATAAATTCATATTACATCTGGTTGTGTCCACCAAGGCAAAAACATTTTAAATAAAGACTTTGCTACTTTAAAAGTCTATTGTCATGTAACCTTTAACTTTATTATATTGCACCACCATATAGCTACTATATTATATTGTCTTGACAACAACAGTAAAACAGTTCTGCAACAGTAAAAAAAACATACATACATCAACAAACATCATTTGCTCTTCCTCTGTAAACCTCTGAAATGCAACTTTTATTTACTTTCTATCATATGATTTAACCATATAAAACCCACAAGACAGTATGCTAGAATATCTTTATTAGGCTAAATAAAAAGTTAGTTTTAATGACATCTGGTTGTGTCCACCAAGTCAAAAACATTGTAAATATTGCTTCTTTAAAAGTTTATTGTCATGTAACCTTTAACTTTATTATATTGCACCACCATATAGCTACTATATTAAATTGTCTTGACAACAACAGTTAAACAGTTCTGCAGTGATAAATTAACTTATATTCCAGTAAGTTTCCAAGGATATTAGGTGTGCAAGGTGATACAATATGATAATAAGAACCAAGAAAGTGGGAAAATAAAATAATGATACTGTGCAATTACTGTAAAAGAAAGTTATTTTTACTGACGAAGACAAGTATGAATCTACCAGTAGGTGGAAACGAAGAATTAAAAGAATGCTCATTTAATAGTAGCCATATAAAAGACACAAGACAGTAGACTGGAATATGTATATTAGGCTAAATAAAAAGTAAGTTTTAATTACATCTGGTTGTGTCCACCAAGGCAAAAACATTGTAAACTGACTAGCTCCTTTAAAAGTCTATTGTCATGTAACCTTTAACTTTATTATATTGCACCACCATATAGCTGCTATATTATATTGTCTTGACAACAACAGTAACATAGTTCTGCAACAGTAAAAGGAACATACATGTGATAAATCAACTCATATTTCAGTAAGTTTCCAAGGATATTAGGTGTGCAAGGTGATAAAATATGATAATAAGAACCAAGAAAGTGGGAAAATAAAATAATGATATTGTGCAATTACTGTAAAGAAAGTTATTTTTACTGACAAAGACAAGTATGAATCTACCAGTAGGCGGAAAAGAGGAATTAAAAGAATGCTCATTTAATAGTAGATTAAGGTTTTGTAGTGAAGTTTGATATGTGCTGTAACTTTATAGTCAAGCTAATCAACATGACAAACTGTGAACATCTTTAGTCTCCAGTTTAATAAAGACACTAATATAGTGGTGTTTAAAGTCACCTTCAGTTTACCATGTTGATTACTTTCATTATTCATCTTTTCTAGGGCTGCCATTTGATTAAAATATTCAATGCCGATTAATCGCAAATTAATCACACATTTTTTATCTGTTCAAAATGTACCTTTTAAAGGGAGATTTGTCAAGTATTTAATACTCTTATCAACATGGGACTGGACAAATATACTTGCTTTATGTAAATGTATGTATATATTTATTATTGGAAATCAATTAACAACACAAAACAATGACAAATATTGTCCAGAAACCCTCACAGGTACTGCATTTAGCATAAAAAATATGCTCAAATCATATCATGGCTCAACTGCAGCCCAACAGGCAACAACGGCTGTCAGTGTGTCAGTGTGCTGACTTGACTATGACTCGCCCCAAACTGCATGTGATTATCATAAAGTGGGCATGTCTGTAAAGGGGAGACTCGTGGGGACCCATAGAACCCATTTACATTCACATATCTTGAGGTCAGAGGTCAAGGGACCCCTTTTAAAATGGCCATGCCAGTTTTTCCTAAATTTAGCAGTGCAAATTTGGAGCATTATTTAGCCTCCTTCCTGACAAGCTAGGTTTTCAAGTTTCATAAGATGACAGTATCTTCACTCTAGCTTTAAAACTGAGCCCGATACAACCTCCGGGAGATTGATTAATGCGTTAAAGAAATTAGTGGTGTTAAAACGAATTTGCGTTTAACGCGTTATTGTCATGTTTACTTTGACAGCCCTAATCTTTTCACATGAGGGAAGCAGGTGTAATGTATGATATCTACTTCTGAATTCACAGTAAATGGTTATGTTGTGGGTATATTGTTAATAGAAATGAAACTGAAACCCAGCCAATAACACGTTGATAATGAGGTGATAGGTGTTGATATACGTTACGCAGAGCAGGACATTTTAACATCTAGATGATGCACCTTAACTGCAGGTGTAATCAAACCTCTAATGTCATTTCAATCAGGAGAGATCCCATATCGAATGAACAATAATTTATTACATGGTGCGTGATAAGTAGAATAGTGCAAAGTCTTTGGCGATTAGACTCCATCGTGATGTAGTATATAAAAGGGGGTAGTCTGGACACTGGTGAAGGGAGTAGCTGAAGATCCGATGAAGGGATGTGGAGCAGGACTGGGCACTGAATATGATGAAGACCGGAGGTGATGGGGTGGAGGCGGGTTGCATCGGTTCGCACTGAAATGAGAACTGACAGCAGCAGAGACGAGTTTTAAAATTCGATTGCAACGATATGATTGGCTCAGGGAGAGTGTGGCAGAATCTGTTTGGTTATAAGAGTGAAACACCCAAAGTCAGCTGATGGAGTAGGAGCCAGTGAGAGAGACAGAAAGGTTGTGAATGAATGAGAGCGTAAGGAGGGTCTTCCTGACTGAACTTCCATATAAGCTTAATTTCTATAAAGACTAAAACGTGACATTTCAGGCAACTCTCCTCAGCCATGTTCATTTACAAAGCACAATCGATTTCCTTCTTGTTTGCATGACCTTCACTCAGAGTTCCCGTCCTTGGACGTAGACTTTCTGTGGCTTTTTGACAGGTAGGAGAAGATAAAGCAGCAAAGCTTCCATTTAGGTTTGACATGAATCCTGGATGCAGTTCAAAGACAGAAACAACCCTTCGTGGTTTATGTTTAGGAGTCAGCAAGTTACATCATGCCGTCATCCTTGAGCAGCCTGCAGCGTGATTCAAGATTATGAGTTCCAGGGTATTGATTCAGTGCAGTCATTTGTTTTGATCATCTATCCAAATACACATCACTGTCAGAGATCCAGGACCTGAGGCTGCTTACAACTTCAACATTGAGTAATAATTTGATTGTATTCTCTGCCATGGCAACTGTTGTCCTTGTAGCATGCCTCGCTATCTCAATATGCAGAAGCTCTTTACTATTGACTCAGCTGCTCAGTTACACAACTTGTAGTGGGAATAAACCACAAACACACGATATTCATGGAAATTATTGATCTTTTATGTGCCCAAAATGTTCCTGGAAATGAGTTTGGCATTGAATGCTTTACACTAGAGCAGCCAAGAGATAATAAGAGCTGTTTCAAGTGTCCATTTGACTGAGCCGAGGGATTAACAGGCAATGTCAAAGGATCTAGACACTGTTTCAAAGCTGGCTCCGTAAAGCTACAATAGGGGAAGCGAAGCATTGTTCAAAGGGACTTCTCGCTTAAGCTCCTTTAAGAATTTCCGGACAGGTTTAGGGCATTTTTTGATGGTCAGTGTGTGGAGAGTGCTCTTTTGTCCATCTCTACAGACTGAGCAACAAGGACAAGTTGAAATCGTCCTCAGCTTGAAGATTTTTAACTTCCTCATCCTGTTTTTACAAGTGATACACGAGTAGGCAATGCATGTTAAAGGGTAACTTTGAACATTTTCAACCTGCTGGACCCTGTTTTCCCATGTTTTTGTGTCTAATTGACTAATGGGGACAACAATTTCTGAAATTGGTCCACTATTGAGGTAGAGCGCTGTAAGTGAGCAGCGTCAATGTAACGTTACGTCCACTAAAACTGCTTGTTTTTGCCACTGACAGGCTCAGATTGTTATTATAAGTGTCTGACAACATTATTGAAAGGACCCTACAGAGAAATTAAATGATTTTCTTACCTTTCCCTTGATCCGGTCTGTTTATTATTGTGTCCAAGTCCCGATCAAGAAGAAGTCTTGTTGTTAAATCTGGATATCCGTATACTCTGGCTCAAATAAATACAGGCGGCCATCAAATTCAAAGACCTCATCCATATTGTGGAAGTCATCTAAATATTTAGCCATGCCATTGAAAATCTTTTAGATAAACTACAGACCCTGACACACCAAGCCGAGTCCAACATAACAAACTCTGCCCATCTCGCGTTTCCACCATGGATGTATTCCACCGTTGTCTTCCGGCAACACGTCACCTCGCCAGACTTCAGAACGAGACTTCTCCTTGAGCAAGACTCTTTCCATAATGTCAGACACTTATAATAACAATCAGAGCCTGTCATGGAAAAAACAAGCACTTTTAGTGGACGTAAATGGCGGCGCCAGCTTGCCCCAATAGCACCATATTGCAGCCCATTAGCAGCTGCCGTCTACAGCGCTCTCCCTCAATACTGGACCAGGTTCAGAAATTGTTGTCCCTATTAGTCAGTTAGACACAAAACATGGGAAAATAGGTTGAAAAATACCGAAGTTACCCTTTAAAGATGTATACAATGACATTTTATAATCAGTCAAAGAAGCAGTTGTATATAATTGAGACGTGCCGGCGACTTGTTCGCAGTGGCAGCTTGTGGATGTGGGAAACTGTTTCATCTTGGGACATCATGTATAACGAAGGCTTCTTTTCCCAGAGAGGTGATCGGGCTAATTAAAACAACTTGGCTTGAGTTGTCACAGTGAGAGCACTGTGCCACAGATTGACCCCATACAGCCGAGCGCCATGACATTGAGTCGACTCTTAATGATCATTTAGTGGAGCACAGAAAAAAAAAAGCCCTCGTCTGGTGCAGCACACCGTAGTTGGAGTTTTTGTTGACTTGATAAATGAGCATTTTTATATGGCAGTTTGGCACACCTTTACACCTTTTTGAAGCCTGTTGAAACGCTTCTTCATGCGGTCCTACGTCCTGTCTGCACTGTCTTAAAGATAAGAGCATAAAGCGAGGCGGAGGTGTGTGTGGATTTGTTTTCCCATATGTTTCACGTCATTGCTCCCAGACTAATGGCGTGCAGTAGCTTTGGGGAAAGAGGAGCGGTCCGCTGGGTGGGCTTATCAGCTCCTGTGGTGGCATTGAGTTGTGCTCACGCCATTTATCTGCTGTGATTGGTGTGTCCATCCTGCTGGAGGTCTGCGCTGTCCATCCTGCTGGAGGCCCCACATAGCGGAGAGGCCCCCTCGCACAGCAGGACGCCAACCACAATGCAGCACGTTGTCGCCCAATCGGCAGAAACGGAGGAGCAGGCAGACGATTGTGCGCAGCCCCTCCTTTCTTTAATAACAGCACCGACTTCCTCCCGTATGTCTTGTTTTGGCAGGTTAATACTCATCTGCTGAATGAACGCTCAAATCAAGCTCTTCTGTGTTTCAGACTGTAGAAGTGACTTAATTGTTGAGATTGTGTTTTCCCTCTTGAGGCTCCGTGTATAGAACAATGAGCGGCCTTCTTACTAACTCACCGAGGGTGTCAGAGAAGACGGCCTAATCCTCCTCAGAGCCCCAGGGAGGCTTACTGCGGGCCAGTGGCAGATAGAGGGCAGTAAATTTAAAGTGAGTCTTTAGAAAGCGCAACAGTATTATGGAGCTCAGTGAAAGGGGACGCTGGAGAACCCCCGAGGTCTGCATTAACCCGGACAATAAAGGAGCAGACAATTAGTGTGAAACATGTTTTCTCTGCCTTCACTTTGTATGCAAATGTGCTCAGAGGGGTGAAAGTGCCCTTTGACGAAGCCCAGCAGGAGTTCATCAGAAAGAGCATTCACTGGAACCTGCCCAAGAAAAGACTCACTTTAAGCTTTTTAGCCTGAAAGTTGACTTTCAGAGATCTCTGTGTGGAAAAGTTGCGTTTTTCCCAAGGGAAGGTTCATTCGAGTCCACTGGTGGAATTTCGCTTGCTCGACACTTTCAGCTCTTTGCAGGGGACACAGGGGGATCGGCGTAAGTGAGAGTGAGAGCGAGAGCTCTCAATATAGGTATATCCCCCGGCTTAAACTAATGTGTCAGCACACTGACAGGAAAAGCATTGATAATGAGGTGCTTCAAAGAAACAATTCACACATGCTACACATTCCTAAAATATTTCCACAAACCGTAAAACCTTGCACTCTAAAACTTTATCAGATTGTTTCCTCCAATAGACTGAAAATGATTCCTAAAATAAGTCAATAATGTGCACTTCCCCCTCCCTATTCTAGAGATTGAAGGTTTAATTTGCTGCAACAACCCCCTGGGCTTCTGCTTGAGGCAATTTGTCAAACCACAGCACTTATTACAGCACTTTGGAAACACCGAAACAAAACATGTTCACTCCATTATATCCCCTTGAGTTGTTGACTTCCTCATCTCTTTCTTTTTGTAGTATCTTCAGAGGGATTGTGTTGTTTCCTGCATCTGTCTTTCTCTCCGCTGCATGACAGCGAGTCAGAGCGACTTTAGAAAGCCCCAATCTGCCTCAGCCATCTCTGGGCCGCTTCTTTGAAGTCTTGTTTGCTTTTGCTGATCCTCTCAGACCAGCATGCGTCTGCGGGGAATTACCGACCACTATATACGTTACATTACAGGCAAAGAATGGCTTTTCTCATCCCGTTAAATGGAAACTCTAACATCATAATTGTGGATGTTTTGACAAAGTAAACAATGCCCATATTTATTGGAGTGAAAATGCTTCATTGTGACACTCCCAGCTGCAGTTGACTAATGTTTTTGATTAGTATCGCTTTCCTCTTTATAGCATGACATTATTGCCTGTATTAGTATCAGAATATAGCCAACAATTACAGTATTGTTTCTGACATATTATTTAGTTTTGCTATATAAAACCACATTTGGTTACATGGACACATAAGCTATATCACCTGCTCTCGTCTTTCTTGGCTGTAGCTGTTTCTTACAGTTTCTGTTCATTCAGAACTCCTCCAACACTTCATTCCAACAAACTGTACTGAAGCTCACTCGATTATATTGGTTAGTGTTGTTGTACTTGTTTGACCAAGTCTTTATTTAGTCGTGGCTTTCGCTGCTTTCTCTGAAGCCACTTTGTCACTCATTCAGAATTCCCTTTGTACCCTGTGGCATTCTTGCTTGGTGGGTAATTTTAGATTATTCTAAGTTATTCTATTCTGGTAAATAGTGCTGCTTGTTAATAGAGTCCTGATTTAGCGTGGAACTCCTATAACACCTTTGGAAACATGATGGACAGAAGTCTCGACTTGGTCGGACTGTGAGTGTAACTGTGGGTCACGTACAAAAAGAATGCGCATAGAGACCGACTGGGTCTAGCAAAGGACTGACTGGGTCGAGTACAGCGACCGACTGGGTCGAGTTTAGCGACCCACTGGGTCAAGCATAGCAACTGACTGGGTTGAGCGAGTGACCGACTGGGTCGAGTATAGAGGCTGACTGGGTCGAGTATAGCGGCCGACTGGGTCGAGGTTAGCGACCAATTGGGTCGAGTTTGGCGGCCGACTGGGTCGAGTGACTGACCGACTAGGTCAAGTATAGACCTAGTATAGGAACCCCAGTCGTCTAGATCAAGTATAGCGACCGACTGGGAGTAGCGACCCACTGAGTATAGCAGCCGACTGGGTCGAGTATAGTAATTGCTTGGCAGGATGAGGGTTAAAGCATACATCCATACTGAAATTGATTTTACGTGCAATACCGATTCTGATCATTTAAACAAAGAGTGTAGCAACATCCAGTGTGTCTGGTTTGGCATTGTTGGTTTATGTTTTTCCAGCACCACCACCCTGAGGAAAAGTGCTCGCTGGTTCTAGAAAACAACTGACTGTCAGGATTGTTATGTGTTAATGTAAGGCTGACAGTTGTGTGAGGGAAGCCAGCATGTCTCACGCACTGTTCCTCCTCCTCCTCCTCCTCCTCTTCTCTGCAAACTGGGCCTGTCTCCCTCAGACAGCCAGGTGGCCTTGAGTTCTGCATACTGACAGTAATAATGGAGGATGGGAAAAAGGCATTCTCTGCACTATCATTGCTGTTCAGGAATGCTGTTTAGATACTGAGTGTAAAGCACGATGACGATGACTTTCACACGCATGATAAGACGGGGCTGCAGTGACCAAAGAGCACCTCCCCTTAAGATGCCTTCCTCTTTTGATTTCTGTCTGGAAATCATCTCACAGTATATTGGTCTGATTATCATAAGTGGCTGCATACCACCACCTCTCATCCTGTCTTTGAGAACGATTCCCACAGTAGCTCAACCGCTCTCAGAGCTGCAGTGTGAGATTAGGACTCATCATGACATTAGATAACGCAGAGCTTTTTTTTTTCTGGAGCGGTCCCTTGTCAGCGTGGTCTGAAAAGCTGAAATATAGATGCCAATTAGAGTCAGTCAAGCAGAATACTGCAGGATACAAAAAAGTGTCGGGAGTTTTCACTTGCTCCTTACTTTGGTGAACTCATCGCCGAGGGCATCATCCAGTGGCCGAGCACACGCGCGGCGACGTTGTAAATTCCTACCTTTGAACCTGCTTCCTGATGGCAGCGAATGTAAACAAGGCACCAGCTTTCAAACGCTTTCTACCCAGCAGCAACTTTAATGGACACACCTGACTGACCAGCAGACAAAACACAGAAAAGTTACGCAACGCACCACTCCTGGATTAATATCTGTGAGGGGGTTGTTGCAGTTATCTCGTGCTACTGCTGCAGGAAAATGCAGACGCAGCATCTAAAGTGGACGGTGACTTAAAACTTAGGCCCTGTTCAGACCTGGCATTAACATGCGCCCTGAGTGATCACAAGTAGACAGCTTTAAATACGTCTGTTCACACCTGGTATTAGAATATGTCTCCATGTGCGTCTTGAGTGACCACTTGTGATCCGATCTCGTTTCCCCACTCTATATGCAAATAAACGCATAGTAATCACATGGCAATACAGCAGATGTTGCGACGTAATATTACATGAATGTCAGTAGTAATATCCTACATATTCGTGAATTTGAGTACATTTTATTGACATCAAAATAAAAGGTTATTGTACTGGCGATCCCCGGGGACCTCCGCGCCGCAGACACTGCGGAGACCGCCGCCTTTGCCATGAAACAGCGGGGAACATGCAGGCGGGCAGTCGTCAGCTCCGTGCAAAGCAGAAGAACAAAAACACCAACACATCTCCGACAGTATGATAATAATGCACTTTGTGTGCCTAGTCTGATAGTCTGTAGATTATGTAGCCTATAAATAAGATATATTTTAATAAAATACAGTCATACCGACAGAATACAGAAGAGCACAGAGACCGTTACCATGCTGCCGGGCCGACCAGCGCTCACGTGTGCCTGTCTATTCACATGAGGAGCGCAGTGAAACCCTGCGGATCCCAGCTGGACGTGAGTTGAGTAGCTAAAAGAATGTGGCCATATGTGGCCCAGACCACCTCTGAATGTGGTCTGAGCGATCGGATCTCAATGCGTCTTGAGTGCGTTCACACCTGTACTTAGAGCTGTCCACTTGTGATCCAATCACTCAGGACGCATGTTAATACCAGGTCTGAACAGGCCCTCAGACTTAGACTTAGGCTTCTGGGTCAGGGGGGTCGACTCCATCCTCCAACAGTGCACCTGATTCCATCTAATCCTCTCTTTGCCTGCCTCTCTTCCTTCCTCTCAGTCTCTTAACAGTCTTCCTCTGTTATCTCCTCAGCCCCTGCTGCTCTCCTGCGAGTCTAACAGGACAGGTTAGAGGGCAGAGGATGTTTGTGTGTATGCCCCGGGCATCAATACAGATTTATTTTTAGTGCACCAATTATAGGTAGAAACTCTTCAAAGCTGAGACTCCTCGCTTTTTGACTTTACAGCCCACTTAGATGTTACAATTTTAAGAGCAAAGCAACGTTTTCAGCTTTATGAAGTCAAATAGAAACATGCAAAATTCATGAAGGGGGCAAAAGCCAGCACGCTGTGGCTCAATTCTAGAGAGAGGACTGTTTTGTATGTTTTTACTGCCTTGAAGCTGAATGATGATGCCTTTGCATGGCTGATTGATAAACGAGGATGCACCAAAAGCTATTGGTTCCAGGCGACATTGTTTATTAAGCAGAACAAATTGTGAAAGCTTGCTACATCTGCCCCCCCGAAGGCAACTCCCTCACTCTCTCGCTCAGTCAGAGACGCTCTCCCCTTGCTCTATCTCTGCTAAGATGAATAATGCATGCACTTCTCACACAGATTGTTTTGCTCGGGGACTAAGTGGAAAGTTTGATTGGTACAGTAGTAAGTTTTTGTGTCCCTGGAGGCCCCCGAGGAAGGCCTGCAGCGCTCCGCTTGTGTGTATCCAAGAGATGCCGACGATAATTGCAGGAGGTTCCGATAGAGTTGTTTGTGTGTCTCTCGCACCTATTGCCTTGATTAGGTTTGTGGTGTTTCCGCCACAAACAAGTGGAATAAATGTGTAAGACCTCCATAGATAGGAAAGAGCATGTGACATTAAGTGATGACATTGCAAAAGAAAGAGAGCCCCTTGTGTGTTTGTGGCTCTAATGAGGTACGGGTGATGCCTTTTCCTGTAATCACTAAAGCTTTTTTTTTCCCAGCGCTCTGCACAGCAAAATCTCTCAGACCATTTTCTGCTCGTTTCCACCACATACATTTGTAAGATGAAAGCTGCTGGGTTTGGAGGGGGATAGTGAAGCTCCTTGTGCGTGTACCAACAGATGTTTGCGAAATTATTGTAATCACTTTAATGACATGGCTGCTCCGCTTTCCCGTTTGTTCGCTTTCGATCAACCGCGCACAATCAAAACACGAGAATATCAGCAAATGTTGTGATAATTAACGATTTAGATTTTGACTGACTTGAACCATAATGAGGTATGTTGGGGTTTGTGAACACACGACAACGCATCGTGGCATATATTTATTTCCATATAGCAGGAAACGAGATATCTGCACATTGCTGTTGCTTTCAAGGCATTTGTTGAATCTGTATGACATGATATACTCCGATGAAGGACTACAGGGACCAAAATGTTAGTTTGATGCAGTTAATGCATAAATCTCTTAAATCTTTGTGTGTGAATCTCATTTTCTGCTCCTATAGTGAAGCTAGAAAACATAGGAGTGATGTCGTGTTCACAAGCATCGGCCCCCAAGAAGATATTGTATCTCTAATAAACCTGCATAAGAAATACTGCATGTGCAAGTATTTTTACACATATAACAAGTGGGGAAGTGTTCATAGCTGGTCGATCGCAAACGCAATACATCTGCAATAAATGCTAGTTTTACAGTTTAAAATTTTGGTGACACTGCAAGAGAAGAGGTGATTCAGCTCTTGTAATTCTTGACTCTGTTGTCTGTGGTGTTGTTGATTTGGATTACTATACAATTTACATTGTAAATGCGGGTCTGAGAAATGAAGCCAATGCTGAAGTGCCTTAAACTTGCATTCTTTCTAATAGCCAGCAGGGGGCGACTCCTCTGGTTGCAAAAAGAAGTCTGATTGTATAGAAGTCTATGAGAAAATGAGCCTACTTCTGTCTTGATTTATTACCTCAGTAAACATTGTAAACATGAGTTTATGGTCTCAATCGCTAGTTTCAAGTCTTCTTCAATACAGCATGATGTTCATTTAGTAAATTATGGTCCCATTTAGAGTCAAATAGACCATAAAGCAGGGTATGCTTTAGGGCGTGGCTACCTTGTGATTGACAGGTTGCTACGGAGTTGTCCGGTCTGGAAGTTTTCTGTGTTTTCGTCTTAATTTACCTTCGCCCAATAGTCATTTTTCTTGAGTAGAGTTTGAATGCCTCATAATAACTCAATGGCACCTCCGTTGACATTAGTAGCTTCATTATTTAGCCAAGCAGGAATGTGATGCCCACCTGCTTCTGACAGGTAACGTTAATAACTCTCCTGCTGCTGATTTCAACACCGGTTTGTTATTCACAGTGCAGCATTATCAGGAAAAAAATAGGTTGCATTCCTTAGTAGCGTCATGCTTTTGATTGATTTATTTCTCTCCACCGTGGCTCCGGTCCCAAACAAACTGAAACACGATACAGCGTGCGTATGCGTCATTGTGCATGCGTAACTGTCGGAAAGCATCAACACAGAGGAATCGATAGTTACGGAGGCGTGACGTTCCAAGGAATCGGACAACTAAGAACACGTTCTTAACGGGAAGCGGTTCTCTATTCCCATCACTGGTGTTTTCACTGCCTGCCAAAGTGGCGGATGAGAAACATTTTCATATAAAAATGACGTTTGATGCAACATAACCTGACAACACCCATAAAATGTGAACACCATTCTGACAAAGTCTCACAAAATGTAACGAGATTTGGTTGCATTCAGCCGTACAAGAGTTTGTGTTATTGTGTCCATCACTTATATTTCTTCTTGGATTAACTGCTCACCATTGAGTCTCGTCGTCGTGGCCACATATCTCTCCTCCTCTCTCCAGAGACAAGCAGCCACCCAGCCAGCCAACAAGGCAGTCAACCAGCCTTTAATGCTCTAGCGTGTTTGGCTTAGTCCTAATCCCCCTTGGCTCACTTTAGCCATTATCCAGTCAGGGCTGCAGTTAACAGGCTATATTATGATCAACCCGAGCCATCCAGGGTCAAGATGAATATGCAGTTATGGGAACAGACAGCTCCCAAAGCTTTGCATTTCCTCCTGAGGAATGCAGCGCTCCTTCAAATCTTCACATTTGACACAAAATCACAGACAAATATGTTGAGAAAGGTGCAGAGACAGTCATCTTCTGTCTTGGCATGAAGCATAGCGCTGCCTATTCACAGTTAAACCGTCCTTTGTATAATGTAATGAAGGTGTGGAATATTTCAAGTGTGAGGACTGAAAGAGGATTGAGGTCTTAAAGTAGATTAAATGCAGCAGCAGCAGATGAATGTATTCCTTTAGGGTTTGTATTTAGAACATGTCATGAGCTGTGCATTGTGTTCATACGCAATCACAGATGATTGATAGGACTCCTGCTTAACCTACCAGTTCCTGTCACTTCAGGTACACTCACAGACTCCGTTAATGTGGCTCATGATGTCTACAATTGTCTCCTTGATGATGATTGACTTGCTCCTGCTCCGACAGTACGTTAAACCTGCCGTGGAGCGACTCTGTCAATGTTAATCTCATTTTCCTGTATGTAAGGTGCTTTAAAGTAGTGGTTGAAAGAAGAATAGAATATATAATGGTACAGAGTGGGGCTGTCAATCGAATAAAATATTTAATCACAATTAATCGCATGATCGTCCATAGTTAATCACGATTAGTCGCAAATTAATCACACATTTTTTATCTGTTCAAAATGTACCTTAAAGGGAGACTTGTTAAGTATTTAATACTCTTATCAACATTGGAGTGGGCAAATATGCTGCTTTATGCAAATGTATGTATATATTTATTATTGGAAATCAATCAACAACACAAAACAATACAATATTTTCCAGGAACCCTCACAGATACTGCAATTAGCATACAAAAAAATGCTTAAATCATAACATGGCAAACTCAAGCCCAACAGGCAACAACAGCTGTCAGTGTGTCAGTCTGCTGACTTGACTATGACTTGCCCCAAAACTGCATGTGATTATCATAAAGTGGGCATGTCTGTAAAGGGGAGACTTGTGGGTACCCATAGAACCCATTTTCATTCACATATCTTGAGGTCAGAGGTCAAGGGACCCCTTTGAAAATGGCCATGACAGTTTTTCCTCACCAAAATTTAGCGTAAGTTTGGAGCATTATTTAGGCTCCTTTGCAACAATCTAGACATGACAGCATGACATGACACAAACTGAGCCCGCTACAACCGAAAAATCGCAAGTTGCATTAATGCATTAAAGAAATTAGTGGCGTTAAAACTAATTTGTGTGAAAGTATTATTATCGCGTTTACCTTGACAGCCCTACAGAGTTGTTTGTTTTGTGCCTGAAGCACAAATGTAAATCAGCATGTTTATGTCTTTTTTGCAGGGAATTGATGCCCAAGTCATCAGAGGGCCAGTTGACCATGGAGAAGACCCCCAGCTACTACGTCACCAAGGAGGTCCCCGCAAGAATCTACACCATGTCTAAAGACACAAAGCTGATTGTAGTGGTCCGGGATCCCGTCACCCGGGCCATCTCAGACTACACCCAGACTCGCTCCAAGAAGCCGGACATCCCGTCCTTCGAGAGCCTGACCTTTAAGAACATGTCGGCGGGTCTGATTGACACCACGTGGAGCGCCGTTCAAATCGGCATGTACGCCAAGCACCTCGAGCGTTGGCTCCAGTATTTCCCCGCGGAGCAGCTGCTGTTCGTCAGCGGAGAGCGTCTGATCAGCGACCCCGCGGGAGAGATGGCTCGCGTCCAGGACTTCCTCGGAGTCAGGAGGGTGGTGACGGAGAAGCATTTCCACTTTAACCCGGCGAAGGGCTTCCCCTGCCTTAAGAGACCCGAGGGGAACAGCAAGCCACACTGCCTGGGCAAAACCAAAGGCAGGACCCATCCTAATATTGACCCAGAAGTGGTGCAGAGGCTACGGGACTTCTACAAACCCTTTAATAGCAAGTTTTACCAGATGACTGGTCATGACTTTGGCTGGGACTGAGAGACAGACTCATGCTGGTCTGTGTATTTCACTCTGGACATATTGTTGTATGTACAGTATTTGGTGGATGTGTAAAAAGTTCAGAAGTCTATTTTATGATAATTTATTGTTATGATATTAACTCACTAAGCTGCCTAACCGGGTTTATTCATGATCCACAACAAACTTCATGTTCCAGTTTTGATTCTCATCGAGTACATTCTTATAAAAGCACAATGTTTTTACGGGTATTATGAGCAGGGTCATTTTTTTTTTTCCCCATCAGGACATTTTTTTGGCTTCTTTTACTTTTCCAAATGTTGCTTTTGCTTCACCTTAAGCTGAACGCGATCCAAACTTTACAAACAACTGGTAATATCCCCTTAACATTTGCCTGACCCTCAGAGGTCTGTGGACCCACTTAGTCAGGTCGATACAGGCCCCAGCTGATCCAGTGCCACTTGCCAGGTGGATCAATACAGTAATAGCTCCTCATCATGTCAATTAGACCTGAGTGATGGCACTGCCTTGATCTCCCGGGCACCGCAATAAAACATGGATCCATTAATGGTAGTAAGTTTATGGTTGACCCTCGAGCCAACTTCAAATTAATATAATAAGATACGTTTCCACTGCAATGTTTTGACTTAACCACTATTTATAGCATTTCAACAGAGGAATGTTGGTGAGGATCCAATAGAGGCTCCTGTCACGATACATTTGGGATGTTTTAATCTAAAAATCTGCTGCACAGGCTTCATAAAGTCTCATCATTTATTGCTCTCTCCAAAAAGAAAATGATTCATATGGCTTAATCACATTCATTGATCTGTACTGAAATGACTCTCATGGATCATCCTGTGCAGCTTTTTTTTTTATTTAATTTTTTTACCACAGGTAATACTAGATGTGTTAAATAGCCGTGTTTCCATTCAATTGTCAAGCAAATTTTAAGCAAACTTTTGAAATGTCGCAAAAGAAATTGCAAATTAATCACACATTTTTTATCAGTTCAAAATGTACCTTAAAGGGTGATTTGTCAAGTATTTAATACTCTTATCAACATGGGAGTGGGCAAATATGCTTGCTTTACGCAAATGTATGTATATATTAATTATTGTAAATCAATTAACAACACAAAACAATGACAAATATTGTCCAGAAACCCTCACAGGTACTGCATTTAACATAAAAATATGTTGTATGTTATATAAATCATAACATGGCAAACTGAAGCCCAACAGGCAACAACAGCTGTCAGTGTGTCAGTGTGCTGACTTGACTATGACTTGCCCCAAAACTGCATGTGATTATCATAAAGTGGGCATGTCTGTAAAGGGGAAACTCGTGGGTACCCATAGAACCCATTTTCATTCACATATCTTGAGGTCAGAGGTCAAGGGACCCCTTTGAAAATGGCCTTGACAGTTTTTCCTCGCTAAAATTTAGTGTAAGGTTGGAGCGTTATTTAACCTCCTTTGAGACAAGCTAGTATGACATGGTTGGTACCAATGGAGTTTCATATGATGCCAGTATCTTCACTCTAGAAATTAGTGGCATTCAAAAATAAATAATTAAATAAAAAAAAAAAATATATATATATATTTAACCAGGAAGTCCCTTGAAATTAAAATCGAGGGAGACCTGGTCAAGATAGCACGCGTTACACGCTAAAAAAATTACAAAATAAAGAATGTCAAAAACAGACATGGACAATTAAAAAATAGTACAAGTTACAAACAGACAAGGGACAACAGATACATAATACAAAATCCAATGTGAACATTGTAATTAGGCGCGTTTCCATCAACTGGTTTGGAGTGAATAAGCTCGGCTACAGCGTAGTTTGGTCAGAGGGTGGCAAAACAAAACAAGTCAGCTTTGCCATCTAACTAACCGATATACAAGAGTTAAAATGGATAGAGGGTTTTAGGCTTTTATTTAAATTTGGCAAGTTTTAGCTGTTCTTTCATGTCAGCTAGTATTAGTCATGTTGTCCGGAGACGAAGGAAGCATTCACACTTTAAGGGAATATCCGAAAACGGCTGAGCAGTCATGTGAGTTAAATATTCGCTACGTCAGAACTTATTCGGTAAAGGCATTACCATAAACCATTTAGCTATTTTAAAAATATGTGACTGGAAACACGGCTAATGATGCACTTACCCATGATACACTAACTGAATGATAGCTCAAGAGAATCAAAATAAACCTACCTTCAGGACCAAAATTACTCATTTAAATATCATGTATGGTTGAGTTTTATTCAACCTTTATAGACTTACATCTGTCAGCATTTTAACAGACGTCATTCCACTATGATGTACTGCAACCCCGTTGTTGTAGAGGCACTATTTTTGCTGTATGCATTGCTTTACAAACATGGAAATGAAGCAGGTTTGACTGAGAAATTGATAAAATGGTACGGTCATGTCATTTTTATGAAGTAAGAAAATAAATATGTTTTACCAAAATCATAAACAGTCTCTCATGTTTGGCTTTACTAGGCCTATATTAAAATTATTTTACTATATTAGATTGAAAATACTGGTTTATGTCATTGTTCAGGCTGTTTGTAGCTATACCTATGAAAAGCAATGCACTGTAATTAAGGGGTGTAAGAAAATATTGAGTATATATTATGGGATATTATGTTTTGTGATACTGTATTGATTCTCAAAAACAATATCGATTTTGAATTAATAGTTAACATGCAATAATTTGCATGTAATAGTCACCATCCCAGTGTGTGTGCCCTGTGTGCTTTGATTTGTATGCATATGGCAGTGTGTTCTTTAATACTATGATAGTTTTCCTAAAATAAGATTTAAAAATCATAATACATTGCCTTGCTTACAATATTGCAATAGATTGAATAGTAAACTCTGTATCATGATACGTATCGTATCGCCAGATTCTTGCCAATACACAGCCCTACTGTAATTCCTATATATCCCGCGAAATCAATTAGTATGTAATCCACATAATCGTGAACCAGGAAGTAAAAAGAGTGACAAATGCCATGTAGGGAGGAGGTCATGGTGGATGGGTGGGTCAAAAAACATCGGACTTTCACCCAAGAAACTAGTGTTAATATCCTGTGTGAAACCGGAAGTCAATGTTGATTTATTTGTCACGTAACTTTCGTAGTTATTTTAACCTAAACCACCATCTTTTCCTAAACCTAACTAAGTAGTTTCCTGTATCCTGTGATGACGGAAGTCTATTTTGAAAAGACTGTATGTATGTAACGAGCAGAAATTGACACGTGTTGCTGGACATTCGTAGGAAAACGCACGAAAAATGAGGAATAACTTTTCGTAAGATACCATACTAACCGTCGTATGAGGATACGTTGCTTTACTTTCTTAAAATGCTGAACATGTATTACTCTTTAACACACTCCCCTCACCTCACCTGTATGGATTTCTGGATCCCTGCAGGCAGAGGAGTACCGCTGTGTCTAATTCACCATCAACTGGCTAATTAGCACAGCAGCTTTAACTACTTTTAGCAGTCTCAGCCTCCCCGCTGCCACCGACGAGTGGGTTTTGTTGCCATGACCCCCAGAAACACACAGCAAAGTGTCAGGTTTCTCATCTGGAGAGACATGACATATTATGAAAAACACCGGCATACCTTCATGTCCCTGGGTGACACTTAACACTCCACACCCGACAATATGCAGCGAGGTCAGGTTTCAGGCTGCTGTTTGAATGTGTTTATGTGGGTGTAAACAGCGAGTACTTGTTCCTGTTTGTGCGTTTGAGCCGTGACCTGAAGCAGACGTGATCCTGCTCATTATGCTGCTGTTGATACAATATTCAGTCGCAAAATTACAGTCTGCTGGACATATTTGTTTTTACAGTACGTCAATATGTTCCGTCATATCTTTTAAGGGAGGCGCCACAGGTTGTACTTGCCTCAAGCAACCTGGCCCATCCATCATGCAGCACAGCTAACCGCAGAGCAAAAGGTTACGGTTCAAGCGAGATATGAATCACCCCGCTCTATTAACGAACAACCTTTATTTAACTCTCCGGCAAAACACCCTCATTTACCTGGGGCAGCCAGAGGTGATGAAGCCAGTCTCCCTGGTGGCAGGCTAGTAGTCTGATCACTCAGGAAGCAGCTCCCTTTGCAATTACAGGGATAGAGGAGGGGTGCTGTAATTGCTAGGCTCCCAACTGGGGAATTGCTGTTAGCACACATCCCTCCAGGCTGTTGTAAAGGGAGGCTGCTGTTGTTTGAAGGTTGGGAAGACAAGGAAAATAAGACACCTGGCAGCCCAGAGCATGAAGCGACTACACACATCCACTTGGCAGCTACCGCTTGGGAGTAGAATCAGAGCCGCCGAACACAAGCGAAAGAAAATAAAACATCACACAACAGCAGACTGTTTGGTTTAGAGAACAGATGTACAGAAATTTGGAGATTGGGTGCTGGCAGCGGGATGAACTGTCGCCTCGTTATGATGTCAATGAAGAGTCTTTGTGTTCTAACAAGATGTCACTCATGCGAGACGCGAGTTAAACGTGTTTCATCTGTTTGCCTGCAGAAATGACTCATTCACGCTGCATTTGAGTGGATTGTGGAAAGTCACAAAATCAGTTCTCCAAAATCACCCCAATGTGAGGTGAATAATTTAGCCTTTATGTGACATTAGCAGTATAGGCAGCAACTGAGAGAAAAGGAGATGAGGTGATGATGAGCAGAGGTGCCAGGCCGACTCCAAAAATATCCCAGGTGCATGCCTCAGCCTACAGTAGTGCAGAGCCATATGAAGGCATATACCTTCAAATCTAGCCAACAAAACGAGATATTAAGGGGTGGAATACTATCACACTATCATATATCTGGTCTTCCAGTACTTTTTTTGGACTAAAATAGACACTGTTGAGACAATCTCACTGACTGAAAGCTGAAATGTGTTGAGGCCTGCAGAGAGTATGACATCAGTCATGCTTCTTAATGCACCTTGCAGTGATTAAATGAGCTTTTGTCACTTTTTTCACATTTACTGTAGATTGTTGACCTTTTCACTCTCACATGAATAGAGTGAGCTTTTATTATACAAGGTCAGAGAGCCAAACAGGATGTCAAAGAGCCGGTGAGTAGCATTTAAGGGGATCTATTGGTAGAAATGTAATATAATATTAATAAGTATGTTTTCTTTAGTGTTTAATCACCTGAAAATAAGAATAGGTGTGTTGCGTTACCTTAGAATGAGCCCTTTATATCTACATAGAGAGTGGGTGATCTTCACATAGCCTGCCATTAGTGAGGTCATGGGATTTTATTACCCGCAACCCACCCGACCCGTTAGGAGAGCCAATCCTCACCGCCCGACCTGCAAAAATATGCGTTAATCACCCAAAACTGACCCGAACCGCAAACCGCGAATTTTATGCATTATAGTAGCGCAAAAGTCAGGACTGAGGTCTGAGACAAGGACAGAGACAGGCGGACTCAAGCGCCAAGGCTCGCGGTGTGTGTGTCTAACGTGATCTCACAGAAATACCCGAAATGACCACAACCTCTTGACAACGCATTACATGGTGGTGGCAAGGAATATGATAAAATGACGTGCTGCCACCACGGCTGGTGTATGTTTGTGTGTGTGTTTGAGAAGGTGGACTAATGCACAAAATGTTTCTGTAAATTATTAATAACTTACTCAGAACACTTCTTTGTCACTCTGTCACAATTTTCTAGTAAGCTCGGCCCAAACCGAAGTTTCAGTTGGTTGCAATCTGCAACCTCACTGCTCCTACACACTGCAACTTTAAGTGTATTTTGTTCTGAAAATCAGAATGAGGAAATACTTTTTTTCATACACACAACCTGTTTGAGAATCTAAAGAAGATCATGAACGTTGACAAAGGTTAAAGAACAGCAAATATTTGATTTGGGTCATCAACAGGAAGTGTGGTTTGATGCAGCTGAAGCTTCTTTAAATACTGGAGGTATTTATCTTCAAGCACTGTGAAAGCCTGATCGCTAATATCAGAACCAACATCTATGAAATCTACAGAGCACCCAAATCAGAAAGAAAAGAGCAGGGAGATAATCATTCTAACCGTGGTTAAACTTTGTTTCAGTGGTTAATAAGACAATTGCCTTCCTCTCTGGCCCTTAATCTCTTATTCTGCATTGTCCAAACCCTTAATCCTAATCCGATAGGAAGGGCAAGCATTAAGATGAGACAGTAGACTTGGAGTTGACATATATGTGCTGACATAGCTAATCCAAATCTAATCCCTCTTCCAGGATGGCTTCTTAAGCGTTGTGTGGAACCAACTTTAAATACAACACGGGTGAGAATTTATGTTTGAAGATGAGGCAGATGTTTTTCTAAATTACACATTTGTGCACAACACACCCACACTTTGGGCTGGTCAGGTCAAATCTAGATGTGCTGATCAGCTCCTCATTGGCAGGATCCAGCGCTGTGAATGCTCGATTGCTCCTGAAAACAACTTGTCAAAACACATAGCATAACTAAACGTTTCCCAACATGCTGTCACTACAATAATAAGGCAGATTTCTCAGGCATCTGTTCAAATGAAACAGAGCTGCGGTTTAGTACAATTAATTTACTCTTGTGGATATAAGTGCTTCAGGCCTCAGGATATATAAAGGACGATTTAGTGTAAAACAGAATTCTCGTAATGTGTTGTGTAAGCTTCAACATTTTTATTCATTCATTCATTTATTATCCGTAACCGCTTATCCTGTTCGGGGGGGCTGGAGCCGATCCCGGCTGACATTGGGCGAAGGCGAGGTACACCCTGGACAGGTCGTCAGACTATCACAGAGCTGACACATAGAGACACACAACCATTCACACTCACATTCACACCTACGGGCAATTTAGAGTAAAAAATGAACCTGCATGTCTTTGGATTGTGGGAGGAATATGCAACATGCAAACTCCACACGGAAAGGCCCCAAGCCGGGTTTGAACCTGCGACCCTGTGAGGCGACAGCGCTAACCACTGCATCACCGTGCAGCCCCACATTTTATTCAGCATCTGTGAATTTGCAACACACTCTCACGGCAGTTTGTGAAATAGTCACAACATTTTATCTATTTGATTCGTGTACATAGACATGAATTCCATTTTTTTTTCGTGACGCTCAGCACGACTTTCAACAACGTATTTTTTGTGCTTTTTTCCTACAAATATCCAGCAAGACGTGACGCACGTGTCAATTTCCGCTCCAGTCTTTTCAAAATAAAACTACTTAGTAAGTTTTGGAAAAGATTGACTTGGTTAGGTTTAGGCAACAAACTACTTAGTTAGGTTTAGGTAAATATTGCGGTTTGTGTCAAAATAACACTGGCAGTGGTGCAACTTAAGTACGGAAGTTACGTGACAAAAACTACTTAATTAGTTTTAGGTAAATGTTGTGGTTTGGGTCAAAATAACTCCAGAAGTGCTGTAACTTCAATATGGAAGCTACATGACAAAAACTACTTAGGTAGCTTTAGGAAAAGATCGTGGTTTGGGTCAAAAATAACTCTGTAAGTACCGTAACATAAGTGCGGAAGTCACATTAAAATAAATCAACGTTGACTTCTGGTTTCACACGGGGTATTAACACCAGTCTCCTGGGTGAAATCCAGTGTTTTTTGACCCACCAATCCAACCCGACCTCCTCCCTCCCGGTTTACAATTGCGTGGATTACATAAAAATTGATTTCATGCTGACCATCATGAAAAAAATGTGAAACACATTAAACTTTCTGACTATTTCACAAACTGTTCTGCGACCTTGCTGGAATTTGAACACAAGAAAAGGGAGGAGTGATAAGGCCATCCAAGTACTTACTGTACTGTTACACAATGTAACAGCGTGGGTTACAGCTCATTTAATAGCACTTTGTAGACACAATAACACTCATTTCCCTTGAACATAAAGTCCAGAACAAAATACATTCAAATCACACGACATTTGCTTAACGTAGATTTTCACATTTGTCAAAACCTTTAACACGCTTCACATTTCAGCTGTCAAGTCTCTCTAACGTGTTTCCATGCTGCTCATTTCCACTTATTTTTAGCTCATCATGGGCTGAAACAGAGTTGTCAGACCGCCTCTTTTTAATCACATTTTTAATTTAGTAATTGCTTTGACTCTAATTAGCCTTCAAGCATAGCTTTACTTCATGTGCTGTTGGTGTTATAACGCCACTTGAAAATGCTCTCGTCTTGTCCTTGGAGCAGTTTTGTTTACTCTGGATTTCAAGTGTCCAGAAGACAAAAGCATTTGTTCTTTGTCTTTAAACCACTAACCTTATGCAAAACAGCTGATCTCCCCAGTGCTCTTCAGGCTTTGTCTAGTGAGATTATGAGACTTCACATATGGCACTCAACATGGCTGTTGATTTGAGTTTTTGAAGTTGCTTGGATTTTGTTCTTTCCTCGTCGTGCCAATCCTTCCGATTAGACAAACATTTTGCTTTATTTTCTTATCAGATGCTGTTAATATAAAAAGCTTATCAGTCCATATTGTTACTGTGATGTTGTGGAGACTTGACGTGGCATCAGCGCCGGTGAAATCCACGTGTTGTAACCAGAGATCCCCTGGAGGAGAAGTGCCCTCTAACCAATACAGGCAGTTCTGTCGTTAATGCTCATTCTGTGGTCTCCCAGCACTATTTGTTGCAGTCGCCCGCCTGCCTGGTACCACTTTGGACTCTCCATTAGGCCAGACCATGTCCTCTCCAAATCCCAGTGGCATGCTACTGTAATGACTGTATCACTCTACCTCATTCACTGAGTCCCTGATTGCAAAACCATTTTGGCCGTGGAACTGTGGCACTAATTCAATATCCGAATGACTGCATGCTCAAAGCACAATAAAAAGCATAAGTAGTTTGCTTGTCTTCTCTGGTGCGACACATTTCCTTTAAGGGGAGACACCCCTATCCTGCCAAAATCCCCAAATCAATAAATAAATGACTCAATAAATTAATAAATGTCATTAAATGTAGCAAACATAATATTGAAAATAAAAGTAGCCATAAATTAATTAATAAAATGTGACATAAATTTATATATTTTTTAATTTGCTTCTTTATTTATTTATCTTTGTATTAATTCCCTTATATAGTTACTCTCCCCTTTTATTTCTTTATGCATTTATTTTGTATTAATTTTAAAATGTATTTAATTTTGCATTTACTTTTTATTTATTTTACATTTCTTTTTAACTGTGTATTTTTGCATTTATTTATTTATTTCTGCACGATTTTCCCTTTGCATTTCACCCCTTATTTATTTATTTCTATATTCTTTTCTTTATACATTTCTTTACACATTTCTTTACACATTTCTTTTTACATTTCTTTATGCATTTCTGCCTCATTATGGAAATGGGGGGACTGTAACTGAACGTGGGTCACCTGAATGTGTATTTTGGATGTTTTCTTTCCACTAGTCTGAAAGAAGATGGAAGCAAAATAGCATAAAATTTCAAAATTGTGTTTGCCTGAAGTGTCTCCCCTTAAACCTTTTAGTAATTTCCTTTAATTTACATCGATCACAGAGAAAATGAGCATTAGGTGCTCAGACTCTACCACCTGTGACCCCACCCAGCTCAGACATCTCAGAGCTTTTCCAGTCTTATCCTGCTTTCTAATGTAATGAGGTGTGGACAGCCCCCTATCTCTATGGACCAAAGTCACCTTCATAATCCAAGATTTGGACCTTGAGGGGCGAGGGTTTTGTGGGACTCTCGGTGGGATTACTGACTGGACTGACTGCGTGGTCTGTCGTCTGTCTGCGACCTCCTGAGAGGCCGAGCAGGAGGGTCCTCGCCTTTTAGCTGCTGCTAATCTGGAGTGGAAGGGTCTGAGCTGGCCTCAGGACCAGACCAGTTACATTTATCATCGTGTACACATGTGTGTCACAGATAAGGATATTTATAAAATAGAGCTTCTGACTGCTGGACATAGCAGAGACTAGTCCACACGGCATTATATTTAATCAAGTTATGTTGCAGAACATATTTCATTATGCCTGTGGACAAAGATAAAAAGGGGCGGAGAGGGAGTTCACGATTCAAGGACTTGTTGGCTTCTAACAGAGATCTTACAATAAAAATGAACCAGGGACAGTAATGTGTGTGCCTTGGGCATCGGAGAAACACTTCACACAGAGATAATTTCAAGGCTTTCAGGGATTTAATCTGATTTTGCAATTAATTGGTTCGTTAAACTCCTGCTCCTGGGATTAAACGCAAATTAAAGCAATGACAGAATGGGGCATGGGGAATTTCCCAAGACGGCCGCTGCAACAAACGCTGTTTATCTCCCACCCGTACATACAAACGTATCACTTATCTCTCCTTGAGTATTTTTATTTCTGGTGCTTAATTTCAATAGGCCTCAAGTTTGTGCCTAGCAAAAAACATTATTTCATATATTCTAATATATTTCTGGTGATTATGGGGGCCATGATAGAAGAAATCTACCAATCTACAACTGGTTGTCGTACTCAGCTGTTATGCTTAAGGCTGCGTTCAAGCTGTTGCAATGCAATGTAACGTCATCTAGCAGCCCACTACCCTGGTGGCCAGTCAAATGTATGCACTGGAATGTTGAATTGAATTAACAGCCATGTTGAGTGCCATATGTGAAGTCTCATAATCTCATTGGACAAAGCCTGAAGAGTAGTGGGGAGATCATCCAATGTTTGGAAACTTTCTTCTCTTATTTCAAGAAAATAGTTCACCGGAATATGTTTCTGAAAACATTTTATGCGCGAAATAAGCCATGCAGTTGCTGAATGTGTCTTTATTTTAGATCGACAACGCTTAGTTTAAAGTTTCTAAGGAGTTTCCAGAGGCAGTGAGTCGCGTCGGACGCCCGTGATTTGCATAAAGTAGCCTAGTCTTCAACTTTATGCAAATGAAGAGCGGTCGACGTGACGGTCCGTCTCTCAAATCGCACCGCCCTGCTACCAGAATGCATTGCACGGCTGCTTACATAGACAATGAATGGGGAAGCGTGTGGACACGTACCTTCACACTTGTTGAAACAAGGGAGAACATTTTTACTGCCTTGTGCAGCGGTATGGAATGGTGACGGCCGTGACAAAGCGTTGGTATTTGACGCGCTGGGAATGAGAACGGGTTGGTTATTGTTTCGGCTGTAGCGGGTCGGTGCCCACTTCTTTTTAAAATGTGTCTTTGTTCCTTGATGTCACATTATAAAAGGCAATTGTATTCGATACAACAAAAAGATTTAAATAAAAAAGCAATGCATATCTGAAATTATGATCCATTTTTTTGCATTTTGCATTTTCCTGATTGAATTGAATAATTGAAAGAATGAATACATGGACTGACTTCCTGGATCAGATTTCCCAATGCATTTCTGAACATGGCTTAATACATTACAAACCCAAAGGGCATTAAATGCTGCAAAGAGTTAAAGGAACATTGCGGCATTTACTGAAATGACATAGATATGATCTGTAAAACCACTTGTTTTTGCCTCGTTGCACTCTTCACACTACCAACCAGTGGTAGTGATTTATAATAGGATGGCATTCACTTTCAGTATCAAATTTCTTATATAAAGCTCGCAAACTATTCCTGATCCGAATGAGTCCCGTTCTTGATCTCCCTCCTCCCCGCTGTCCTCGGTTGGAAAGCAGCGAACATCAAGGTCTTGATTCGTCATGGGCTCTACTGAGTAGAATTCCTTGTGTTGCCATGGTATCAGGGGAGTGCTGTCACTCATTGTCACCGAGATGACAGCTTCTATTTCTATGGTTTCTCCGCCACTATATTTGCTCTTTTGAGACTGTTGTTGTTGCTCGAACTGGAAACAGGCGGCAACATGTCAGATGATATGAGGGAAACACGCATGCCGATCTGCATGCCACCAAACAAACTCTAATCATTAATTTAACCAAACAGTGGATCTGCCAAAGAATGTATCCCAAGTCAAGCTTTCCTCTCACCAGGAATCCTCCCACTCTTCTTCCTCTTCTCCCTCCGTATCCAAGCCAGTGCTGCATCACACCACATCTAAAAGCTTCAGCAATTATCCTGTAATTCATTCAAAACCTTACTCTCTGCTGCTTTCCCCTTTGATGACTTCCATTAAGTCACATTGTGAGACAACATGCTGAACCCCAAAAGCCCAGTTTTTCCATTCTGTGGGTGAACACCAGCTGGTCGAAGTTATGTGGAGGGCCGATTATAGAGCCTCCTCTGATCTTCTCTCTTTCCTTCCGCAATGAAGCTGCTATAGCTTCACAGCACAGCCACTGGCGTACAACATATAGAAACTGTAATATCACATGTGGCTGCAGCTGGAGGCTGTTCCCGGTATCATTAACATCTCCAGTATCTTGTCTTCGGTGTAACAAGGTGCACAATCAAGATGCTCCCATTCTCTCTGCCTGCGTTTCAGCCATGATTAGGACAGGAAGGTTGTCGCAGTATGGAATTAATTTCAGCCTTTACCACCAGAGAGATCCATATCTAGGTCATCCATCCTATCTATAGGGTAGAAAAACTGTCTTTGTTCGTTGTTTTCCTTCACGTGTCACCTTCCATTTAACTGTTCAGCGAGTGAGTGTTAGATTTACGTCAGCGCCGGTGCTGAGGGTGCTGTGCTAGTTTGAGAAGGTGAGGCTCCAGACCCATCAAGGTTTGTTTCAATCAAACACCTCCAATCTTTTATACACACACGGTAAAATCTCTTCGCACCTGCCAGAGCCTGTATAAGGAGTAAAAACAGTTCAAAAGAAAGTATCCCTGGAATTTAGGTTTGTCATTGTTTTGAGTCAAACAACACATAGTGAGAGACGACGAATTTCAGGTTCTGTTCTGGTAACTTTGGCCCCCTCAACCCTCTGGACACAAACTGCGTAAAAAAATCCTAGAACATGTAAAGGGCCACTGACGAGCAAGATGATAGCATTTCTGAGTAGACAACATATTCTGAAAGTAACAATACATGACGTGACTGCTTCAGACATGTTTTGACTATGCATTAAACATACACATAAAGAACTGAGAATTAAAAAAAAAAAAAAGCTCCCACAAGACAAAAAAATGAAAATAAATCACCCACGTCCTCCATTTTCATTCTCTCTATCTTGTCTTTTTCCTTGGCCAAAGTCAAGATAGACTGTTGTAGTGTACTGTACTTGTCTCAATGTCCGTATGTTTCTGAAATAACTTCCAAATATAAAAGAACACCAAGCTCTCATTGCTGGAGAAACTGTGGTGAAAGTAACGCAAATCATTCACACATTTTCTACACATGCAGTCTATTGAATTTGTTTTGGTCAGAAATATTTAAGTTATAGAAGACATTTTCAAAAAAAACTCTGTATTTAAAAGCAGAGCATATCATACTCGGGAAACCTCCAATTGGTCTCGGTAAAGACGAACGTTACTTATTTAGAATACTCAGAACCACAGCACTGAAGCAAATAAGAAAAGGGTGGGAAAAAACTAAACCCCCAGATTTTATAAAATGGAAAAGTTTAATTCAAGAAGTAAAAGTTATGGAAAAGGGAACTCACAAAATAAGTAATATGGAGGATGTTTTTGAGAAGAGATGGAGTCTAAGTCTAGAAGGAAAAATATAGCTACATGGGTTAGCACGCATGCACATATACATATGCCTGGAGGTGACCTGACATGTGAAGGCGGACGCATGTGCGTGCCCATGTATATGATATTGCTATATCTCTTTTTTTCTATTAACTTATTTGTTTATTTAATTTATTATTATTATTATTACTTTCTTTTCTTTGTATTAATATTATTAATTTTCTTTACTTTTTTTGTATTCTATTCTTTCGTTTTATTATTATTATTATAATTTTTTTTCTTTCTTTCTTAAATTTATTTCAATATTGAATGCTGAAGTTGTTTTCTATAGTGTACTCATTGTGTTCGTCTCCAAACTCAACTACTTAAAAAATTGGTTAATAAACTATTGTAATTACGAACTGTAAATTGCATATATGAAAAAAAAACCGAAAAAATAAAGTATGGAAAAAAAATGTCCGTATGTCTTAACACCGTCCAATTTTCCCATGTCTTTTTGTAATGTTATACTGCACCAATAATAAATAAAAAACAGGCTTTGGCATCCGCATAAACCTTGGATTACATTCAACGCCAACCTTTTTTTAATGTCCACTTCCAATGTTTTACTCATTGTCACTTTCTTCAATATCTGTGCTTGGAAACTATAGTTAACGTTGGGGAAAGATTGTGGTTATGGCAAGTAATCTATGGTTAAGGTGTGGTTAGGGTTAGACTTCTAAGGGTGCTTTCACAGTTCGTTTTCATCGAACTCTTGTTTGTTTGGGAGGTTGTGAACGCAGTAATCGTACTCTGGTGCGGACCAAAACAACCAGACCAGACCATTTCCAAGCGAACCAAAACTCATGCTGCCTGTGTGGGCATTTGTCTCGATGGACAAAGATAAACAACAGGTTAACATGAGTGGGAGAGGACTTGACCTGGACTTCTGCAGAAGTCCGATGTTGATGTGCTTGACATCTGGGCTGAAGAGAGCACACAAAAAATGCTGAATAAAGTCCACAAAAATAGTGACTTTTATAAACTGTAGGAGAAAGGATTCGTGCACCCAGTAGATCAGTGCCGTGTCAAAGTGAAGAAACTTTGACAGCAATATTTCAAAGTCTGCGATTCCCTGCATAGAAGATGGCAGCTCTCAACATGAAAAAAGATAAATTCGCTCCTTTGTACACGTCCCTCAGCAAATAATTATTTTTATTTGGTCCGCTTTAATTTGCGCACTGTGAAGCTGAACCAGACTAAACAGAAAACAAACCAAAAGTATCAATTTCACACTACTGTTGCCATACTTTCTGCATTGAATTTTAGCTTTGTGAGGTGAGAATCTGTCCGATAGAAACTTAATTACTAGGACATCTGGCTGGACACTGATATGGATTGCATTTAACGTGGCTCAATGTGGCTTCCTGAAATGTTTCTCCACTTAATTTCGAGCTGAAAACCAAATCCATCAAACATACAGATAAACAGATAAATAAAAGTATTCATTAGCGTTACTGATTTAGAAGAGGCCATGACTTGTGTTGCATTGTTATAGTGGAAAGATTAAAAGGATGGAGGCGAAAAGTAAATATCAGATTTAACAGTATAACCTCTTTAGCACAAGGCCAAAGATATTTCCTAACCTCGTGTACCGAGATGTTTTATAGGGTGGGCTTCCAGACGACCACCCGCTCGACGCTGCTCCCTGCCCAGCTCCGGCTCCACTTGGCCGCTGCTGCAACCTTCAACAGCGCGAGAGAGGAAAGGGTGGGAGGGATAATAATGTGGGTGGGTGGTTCGGCTTTGTAACTCATGTCCTCATTGCTCACACACACACACACACACACACACACACTTTCTACTTGATGTCATCCCACATTTACAGCACTGTGACATTATCCCTCCCTGCTACATCCAGTTATTAACTTCACACAGTTAAACCGTTTGCGTTCCTCTCTGGTCACTTGCTAAAGCATTCCCACCAACCAGTGACCCGTGGCTCAGAGCACTGGGAGTTGCTCTATATTAGGAGAGACAAGGCAGACTAATTCAATTATTCCTCCAGTAATACAGTCACATTATCATTGTCATGGCTATATATTATATTCAGAGAATAGGCTGCATGTGAATCATTTGTCTAAGTAATTACTCATAATTATTATGACGATTGTAAGCTAACTTTAACATCAATTTTCTCTACTTTTGGTAGTCTTTTTGGTTTAATTGGATCATGATTTGTAGTTTGAGTGTGATGTAGTCATCACAAGTTTTAGTATGTAAGGGTGTTGTTCATGAGTGATGGACCTGACAGCCAGATTACGCCAACTGCTGTAGTAATGCTACTTTTTTATCAAATTGCGATGGTGAACTGAGGACTGAGCTTTAATGCAATTCTCTCACTTTAACTTTAACTTATTCCATCCCTCACTTACATTCACAAGATTTAGGTTGTGACTGACAGAATAGGATCAAGTGGCGGAGAGGAGGTTTCTCTGTAGGGTCGGGTCTAGTCTACATGATGAGAAGCTCAGCAGTTCAGGATAAAAAAAACATCTTTTCCTTCATACTTTGCCTTCTTTTACTTCAAAGGAGCCAGCTGGAGGCTATGACATATAGCTGCCACTGTGGCTACGGAGATACCACATACAAATCAGTGACTGATTGGTAAGTTTGGGCTGCTGTATTCTCCTCAAGCGGCTACCTCCGGGTCAGAAAAGTGAAGCTAATGCTGAAGTGCCTTAAACTTGCATTCTTTCTAATAGCCAGCAGGGGGCGACTCCTCTGGTTGCCAAAAGAAGTCTGATTGTAGAGAAGTCTATGAGAAAATGAGCCTACTTCTCACTTGATTTATTACCTCAGTAAACACTGTAAACATGAGTTTATGGTCTCAATCGCTAGTTTCAAGTCTTCTTCAATACAGCATGATGTTCATTTAGTAAGTTATGGTCCCATTTAGAGTCAAATAGACCATAAAGCAGGGGATGCTTTAGGGCGTGGCTACTTTGTGATTGACAGGTCGCTACCACGGCGTTGTCCGCTCTGGGTGTTGTCCGTATTTTTGTCTTACAACTTTAACACTTTCACAGTGTGTTTTCAGTTCATGAAAGTTAATTATAAGCTTTTTTGGTCGCCTAAAAATGTCTTTCATTTGTTCTTAGCTCCACCCTCTCGTAGGGTGACCAGATCCAAACAAACCAGATGTGGGACAAAGAGTATGTTTATGTGGAACAATGTGAGACACGTAACCAATGCTGAGAGGTAGTCTTTAATTTTGATATGATGTCCATCTAACTTAAAAAATGAACATTTCTATTCTGCCTCTTAGCTTGTAACATCTCTATGTTTTGCCCTCCGTTTGAATCAGTAGCACACAATTATAGA
>CAKALU010048017.1:92929-134560 GCA_916700995.1 Hozukius guyotensis
CCCCCCCCCCCCCCCCCCCCCCCCCCCCCCCCCCCCCCCCCCCCCCCCCCCCCCCCCCCCCCCCCCCCCCCCCCCCCCCCCCCCCCCCCCCCCCCCCCCCCCCCCCCCCCCCCCCCCCCCCCCCCCCCCCCCCCCCCCCCCCCCCCCCCCCGTGTAAAATTTAAAAATTTCTCAAAAAACTCTCTGAGAATCGCCTTCCACCGGCTTCACCAAGTTATAAGTAGTTTCCCAGTCTGTTGTTGTTGCTGCGTTTCCTTTTCTTTGTGGTAGTTTCCAACATATTTTGCCTAAATTTCCATAAAATACTGTAAGTTGACTAACAATTTTCCCCAGTGGGCGTAGCGTAGCATAGACAGTGACAGGTTAACTTGCACTTGCTCTACGTGTGCGCGGTTTGATTGCCAGTAAACAGCTGCTTACTTCACAGCCATTGGATAAAAGCCAGATTTTTAAATAGTGTTTGTCCTGCAGTGGTTTTACTTTTCAAAACAAGAGCCAATCAAAATTTGGGACATCGTCTCAATATGTTGGACGCGGGACAAGGGATAAAAATGCTGTGCAGTCCCACATAAAGAGGGACACCTGGTCACCCTATCCTCTCATGTCACTTCTGGTTGCAAAAAAATAAGATGGCGACGGCCAAAATGCCGAACACGAGGCTTCAAACCCGTAGCCCACAAACCAGTGGGTGACGTCATGGTGACTATATCCACTTCTTATATACAGTCTATGATTCTCCTACAAGTTTCTGTCTGTGAATACAACATTAAGTTGAGGTAAGAGTAATCTTCTACTCTCATTTACGTGCTTCCTCACTGTCGCTCGTATCAGAAAGTGAACGAAAGAATGTAAACAGGGAATATAATTAAAGCACACTACGACCTGATTATGTACGATACAAGCTGTCGCTCTTTGACCAGGTCAAACAGTTTGTAAATGGACACGATGATGGATGCCACTTTCAGGTCATAATCAGGAATGCTGTGTTAAAAGTTTCCACTTCCGTGCAACCGAGACAGAGAGGAACGTGAAGTTTAAACAGTCTGCTGAGGTTAAGGATGAGGAGTTTACAAAAGTGTTGACATTTTTTATTTCATCTTGGCCCTGTGAGCATGTATTTTATGTCTAAAGGCAAATAAAAAATGAAAGGTAATGTTCTCTTGTTTCACCTGGAACATCCTCTGTTTACTGTGGCCTGGCTTCAGCTGTTTATACACTGTGCAGTAAATTCTCAGTGAAACCACTTTCCAGTAGTATGATACTTACTAATCCGCAATTTTATAAATTCTTTCCCTATGTTTTTTTATTCTCTTACATGTTGCCTTCAGGGTGACATTTTTCTTTCCTTGTTCTCCAACCAGACGAAAACAGGCATTCATTTCCCGCAGTGCTGGGATGCAGTTTTTTGGAGTCAGCTGTGTTTTGGCGTCTCTCGCATTTGGTCTGTCAGCGCTATGTGACTGTGTCGAAGCAGAGTTAGGGCTAAGGCATGTGTGTGTGTGTGTTACCAGGAGGGGGACGTATCCACATCAATAAAGAGACCAAATTCCACATTAATCAAAAACAAATCATGGCAAACCGCAGGATCAAAGACCTGTCAGCTTTAAAGATGGCTTCATGCCCTACGAACTTTGAAAAACTCGCTTTTAGCTCATCAAGAACTCAACTTCCACCCGGAGACAGCATGAGTACGGCTCAGAAGAAGGTTCAGAGGCTCCTTTCAAAGGGCTTTCTCTCTCTCTCTCTTCTCTTTCCCCCTGCAAATAATGAACAGACTAAAATAAAGCTCAATATCTGACCTACATTGTAAGAGCTTGGTCTGAAGCAATTAATCTTTCGAAAAGCTTCTTAAGACAGGAAGCAAGTGCACACCACCAACTTCTTCATTTAAATTGAAGGCAGTATAATAGCTGACACGGCTGCACTGGCCTCGTCCTCGTCTTTGCTGCTCTCTAGTTATTCCAGCGCCTAACACAGATCCATGTCAAAGTTCAACGACAGCCTGAGGTTCACATAGTACATCATGTCAGGTCATTTATGGGGCGTGAATTAGGAGTTCATGCAATGTATTATCACGGCAAGTTGTATTTTATTTAAATATTTCCAAATGAATGGCCTTTTTATTTTAACTATACGTTGGTTTGTTAATTTCCTCTTTTTCTGCGCTTAGATGAATTGTAAACTTCATTTTTTTTTTAAAGATCCCCACCAGTGGGCTACCTCTGGGTCTGAAAAAAGATTACAAAAGTTTAACAACTGAACACAAAATATCTCCTACATCACTGAAGTCCATTCTCAGTTTTCATGTTTCCACATCACACTTGCGTAAATTGCATATTGGACCACGATTGGCTTCCAAACTAGTTGTGATGTCACAAAATCCTGCTCATTCGTACACGACAGATTTAAAGTGAGCACAGAGAAACGTTTCCCCTTCAATAGATTAATGTGAAAACAACCTTCTAGTGTCAAACTCTGCACATACATCATTCTGTACAGTGAAGGTCAAACACCCAAGTGAAGTAACAATAAGCAAAACACATAATTTTACCTTCCTTCCTTACAACAATTTACCTTCCAGGTGTGCTAACAGCAAAAAACCTCGGTGAGAACATTTCTGCTGCACTACATCACCACGTCACTGAGTGTCAAAATTGACTTCATGTTGTCCACAACACACATCCTGCCTCACGGTGTTTTTCTCAAGCTGCACTGAGATCAAACAGACTTGGGTGAGCCACAGCCGTCAGGGTTGGTCAGCTCCGCTCGCCGCTCATCTTTAGCAGCGGTTGAGTATGGGACATGAGAACCATCACAGGCTTTAGCGAGAGGTTGCTGTGGTCCGGACATCTGGCTGCGCAGTAGCCACACACAGCTGGCGTAACTGGTGTATTTGTGTTTACATGTAAGGTTTTGGTACAGCTAACACATGCAGCAAATATTTATCCAGGTCCATGTTAAAGGGCAACTTTGGTATTTTTCAAACTGGATCCTGTTTTCCCATGGTTTTGTGTCTAATAGGACCAATTTCTGAAACTGGTCCAGTATTGAGGGAGAGCGCTGTAGACGGCAGCTGCTCACTGGCTGCAATATGATGCTATTGGGGCAAGCTGGCACCGTCATTTACATCCACTAAAAGTGCTTGTTTTTGCCAGGACAAGCTCTGATTGTTATTATAAGTGTCTGACATTATGGAAAGAGTCTCGCTCAAGCAGAAGTCTCGTTCTGAAATCTGGCTAGGTGACGTGTTGCCAGAAGACAACGGTGAAATAGAGGAATACATCCAGGGTGGAAATGCGAGAGTTTGTTGTGTTGGAGTACAGAAAGCGTAGATTTTCAATGTCACTGCTGAATATTTAGATGATTTTGACAATGTGGACGAGGTCTTTGAATTCAATGGCTGCCTGTATTTATTTGAGCCAGAATATACGGATATTCAGATTTCACAATGAGACTTCTCCTTGAGCGAGACACAATAACAAACAGAACGGCTCAAGCGAAAGGTAGCAAAAATGTTTTAAAAAAATTCTCTGTAGGGTCCTTTCCATAATGTTGTCAGACACTTATAATAACAATGTGAGCCTGTCAGTGGCAAAAACAAGCATGTTTAGTGGACATAACATTACATTGACGCTCGGCTTCCGTTTACAGCGTTATCCCTCAATACTGGACCAATTTCAAAAACTGTTGCCTCCGTTAGTCAGTGAGACACAAAAAACATGAGGAAATAGGGTCCAGGTTGAAAAATACCAAAGTCACCTTTAAGCTCATATTCATAATAGTCACGATAAAGATAAGGTTTTAAACAGCCTGTGTGCAAAGGAATGTGTTATAGTGACTGTGTTTACCTCTGAGTGTTTATCTCAGTTGAGGGCAGAGTTTTATGGCCAGATCAGATTTATGATGCTCGTTGTGCCCGTGGGAAATAGGGGGCAGAGGTAGGAGCGTGTGACATACAGTCCTGTCCTTGCATGCTCCTATCACACATCGAGAATCAATGGACCTTCCTGATTGAGGTGGCACCGGGAAAAGAAATTACTGCTTTCCATCCATATGTTTTGCACCGCGCTGTTCTTTATGTGTGTGTAATTCAGCGTATATGCTCATACTGTTTTCACATCGCATTATATTTTCAAGTGCATCCTTAATGATGATTTCGTCTGTGTAACACGACCTGTGGTGACTTATTAACTGCTCACCAGTTGCCGTGCTTCACTGGGATGATGTACAGCTTTGAGGCCGTAGCAAGTCAGTACTTGACCGCTGTGCTCCACAGCGAACAAATCCTCATCTTACCCCTGGCTAACCCAGAGCTTCCTCCCATGAATCCTGCTTTTTATGACCCAGAAGTTTAATGTTGACAAAGCGAACATGGTGTGAACTTTTGGAGCTTTTCGAAAAGCTTCTTGACAGCCACAGATGGAGAAGTCTCATTATAGTGCATTATGCACACTCGAGGCGCCAATGGAGCTGTAAAAGTGCTCGCTACTTTTGTCAAAGATGTCTTTTTTTTTGCTCTTATTTCTATTCAGTGAATAGATGAATGCATGAAGGTTACAAGTAACAATGGTTAATGGGAGACGTTAATGCTGCAGTACCTTTTGTGGGCACTGCACAGAAAGGCAGACTTATTTTTCTTGGATGGTATGCAGGTTATGCTTCTTTCAATTGCAGGTAGCAAAAGGGTCAAGGCTCTGACAGCCGTCAATTTGTGCGGTTTGCTGAGGAGGAAGCAATTACAAAGTTTATCGCTGCGGCCAAGTTTAAAGACTTTTGTAAAAATGTATGTTGAGAGTTCAAGGAGCAGAGGTGGATGAAAGAAAGGGATTTCAAAATATGGGTGTCTGTCCATGATTTAACCTCTTCTTTCCATCTTTGCACTACTGGAGAGATGTAACAACTGCAATTTTATATTTTCATAAAACTCAGTGAAAGCATTTGTATGCTTGTCCTACATACAGGCTCTATAACAAAAAAGAAGACGGATGATTGTCCACAAAGCTGTCCTGGTTTGATGGAGGTGACACGAGGCTTCATGCTTGACTTCACCGGCCAATCGGGAGCCGTGTGTGTCTGCAGGTTGAAAGGTTAACTGGCTCATTAGTCGATGCTCTTTTTGATATGGCTAATGATCACCAATGTTTGCCGTTGCCACTTGAGGCTTCCTAAGATGTCCAAAGAATGTCCAAAGTCCTTTTGAAGTCCGACATTGAGCGATCAAGCTTGGCAAGCTTTTCTTTAGGATAGGATTTTTTGATTATGGGTGTTTCTGCAACTACGACATTTTGGATTTATGTTAAAATTTGCAGTGCAATGCTGGATAAATATACACACAGTGTTATTACCCACAATAATTAGTAAATAATGTGATTTAATAAAATTTATGAAGTATTTTATGGGTCCAAACACCACTTTTTTTCATGTCCCACAACTGTAGTCTCAATGTTGAGATATGTAAAATGAACTAATTTAATTATAATGTGACATTATTTCAAATGGAATTGTTTCATATACATATTATATTACACCGTATTACAATTATTTATTTGTTTACAAATCATTTTTATGGTTTTTGTTTTCATCTAAATGTGCCTGTCTCACATTTCTGAGTCCTTACCGCGCAACACTGAACAAATGCCATAGTAAAAGTTCTATTCAAATCCAAACAAATCTAGTTTCCAAGGAAACAGAAGTTTATTAAGTGAGCACATGGAGGACAAGTTGGGCCACCCACATAGGTGACCCTCAAGAGCAAGAAAAACAATATTACTGTTGAATTCATTCATATCATTATTAGATGCTAAGAGTCAAAGCTAACGTAGCAGACCTCACCATTTATCTGCAATATTACCAAAAATGTAATTTATGCAACATGTTGGACATTAAAATTGCAATAACTGTCATAAAACACATCATATTTTATATTTTTTGAGTATGAACACTGACATCTATGGTTACTGTAAATGTTTAAAGGTGTAGAGAAAATCATAAAATACCCCATTTTAAAAAAAAATATCAGTATTTACAATGATGCACAAAGCTTGAAGAAAATTAATTTAAATGTCTTAAAAATTGTATGGAAATTAAATAAATAAATATCGTAATGTAGCGGTAAGGACATTTAGTAAGAACAAGTGATGAAAAAAACATTAAAAATAAACATGTTACAGATTAAAATTTTAACCATTATATGCAATTCATCCATATCATTTTGTCCACTTCTATCTCTGTATTTTGGTTTATACATGTGGAGAGGTCATTTTGCAGTAGTCAAGAGTATTGCTTGGTAGTAATGAGGTACTTGCCAGCTGTGCGGAGGGTGCGCCTGACTTTAAGTGTTTTCTTGCTTAACAATTCACTCACCAGTTCAGACTTTTCCAAAACACATTTATAGGGTTTACAGCCTTTGTTTGGGGCCCGGGGCAGTTTCTCTGCCTGACACCATCAATGAGGAATTGAATAAGAGGCTATTAGAGACGTTCGAATTAACCTGGCTTGTGTCAGTTAACTGTTATTTTGACGCATAATAGAAAAAGTGTTGCTGCAGAAAGACATTTCTCCGGGGCAAAGGAGAGGGCAAATCATTTCTCTGAGGAACTCTGAACGGATGGCGTATCATAAACTTTATCACTTTATCATTTTAATTACTTCAATAGCAGATACTAATTATTATGTGGAATATGAAACAAGAGTTACACAATAGCCTCACGAATCGTTGTCTTGATCTTATATTTCATGTTAACTTGCTCAAATGTTTCAAATTAGACGTATTAGCCAATAATGTAGTGATTGAATTGAGATTATATTATTCAGATAATTGAATAATGTTCCTCCCCAGACATAATAATATCATTATCTATTGAAACAAGTTGATAGGAGAAGATATTGTTACACATTTCTCATTAAAGTCAGATTGTTCTCCAGTGATTCATGATGAACTAATAGTATGTGCATCCATCCCTCTGTAGCTCTACTTTTGCAATTATACATACTCCTAAATCTCCATCTCTACTGTGGGCAGCAGGGTTCACAGAGCAGCTGTTTGGGCTCTTTAGGCAACGGGAGCGGAGGAGAGATCAGACACGGACCAGGTCATCAGATGAGACGACGGAGTCAATATTTGCACAACGCAGACGTTTAGGGGAAACCTATTAACCCCATCTGAGCCGATATTCCTCTTTTTTCTCTTTCTCTCCCTCTGTCTTAATATTTAGGTGTCTGACCGTTCTCGCTGACAGGGTTAACTACGGGATAACAAGGCACACAGACTGCTTACAGCTGGGGTTCCTCAGTGTTTACAGGTTTATGCCAGCAGCTTTAAAAAGGCTTTCTGGCCTCCGTGCTGCTTACATTGTCCAGTCTCTATCGCATCAACACTCTTTAAAGCCCTAATTGGGAATTCTTACTCATACATTCTTACACTTGAATTTGCGGATAGGAAATGATCTCTTTGCTACTTTAAATTTCCTCAAAATAAAGGCACATTTTGGTCCAATTGAGAATAATAGTGTTTATACCCCTTTAAACATGATTAAAATGCTTTATTAGCTGTTACACTCAGTGCCTGAATTGGACCATAAAAGGTGCCAGTACCCTAATTCAACATGATTATCGCATGTGTCTTGGATATATTTATATGCATATCTTAGTAATATATCCCACTTCAAATGTATTTTGTATGCATTTTTTTACATGTGACACACATTTCCACAGTTTGTACACACTTTTACACAAATCAAATTGTACACAAATATATTATTGCATAAATGCTACAATAAACAAACAGAAAATGTGATATCTGTTGGCCAACAGATTAAATTGGATAATGAAAAGCAAGTCCATCATGTATGGACAAGGCTGCATTTATTTATCTCTAATGATGCAGTCGCGTCAAATGTCACCTTGAAGAAGACTATGTGGGTCAAATCAACATAAATTGAGTACCTATTTTTTTAATTTCTTCATTTATCTTCTGTAAAATCAACATTTCCCCATTGCAATAATGCTAAATACAAAGTCTCACAGGCGTAACCACGACCTGAAGCGTTTATTTCCTACGCTTAGCGCTTAACGTTGCATACCTATACTCACCAGGAGGTGTCAGTACGCAATAATTATTAAAAGTACTCATGTGGACAAAAATCAGAAGTGCTGGTACTCAGGTATACCAGTGAGTACCGGCCCATTTCAGGCACTGATCTGAATATATGTCAGTCACTTTAAGAGCAGTTAAAAACACACAATTTAAACAGATAACAAAGCTTATAGCTTGTGGGGTGGTCCTGATGCCATAAGTGGACCTGCAGCCTCAGCATAGCAACAGCAGACACAAATCAGAAATCAAGAATCAAGAAGAAACTTTATTGTCATCATGCAAGCTTAATGAAATTGCGTCATCCTCAGATGGTGCATTGTATTAAAGTAGTTAGTAATAAATATCAGCGATAAAAAGTGCAGTCTGAGCAATATACAAATAAATTTGGGCCTCTCTTGCAGTGAGATATTTTGGCCTCAGACGTTTTTCAATCGATGACAAATGAGGATGAATTGGTGTAAAGTTAACCTGGTTTATAGTGATCTGGAGATGAAGAGGAAGAGGGAAGAAATAGGCCGTTACATCCA
Organism: Hozukius guyotensis; assembly: GCA_916700995.1. NCBI lineage: Eukaryota > Metazoa > Chordata > Actinopteri > Perciformes > Sebastidae > Hozukius > Hozukius guyotensis. Next base: position 101,552 of record CAKALU010048017.1, read on the forward strand.
ATCAGAGGATGCAGGCGATCTGTGGGACTTCACTGCTGACGAGTCAGTTAGATAAGAAAAGTATCCTGGCAATCTGTTTGAGCAGATAGAGTCTGGCAACTTCTGGACCCACCGGTGTGTGTGTTGGTCTGAGTCTGTGAAGCTTTTAGCTGCTGTAAGCAACAATCTCGTCCACCTTTTTCTTCTGAGCGGATTGTTTGCTAAAGGTGTAACTCTAGCTTCCCTTATCCCAGACTTCAGCAGCCACCAGGACTCTGATCATCAGTCACCAGAGAAGGGTTTTAGAAGCTGGGAAGACAAACAAAGACACCCACTACAAACACCTACTGCTCGGCTGGTCTCAACTCCCCGTGCACTCTGAAATCCACCGGGGAGGCTGGGGCCACCGGCCGGGGTCAGTGAGGTTGAAATAACACAGCTACTTCAGTTTGACCCCACAATTAGGGCACGACCGCCATCCCTCATTTGATCTGCCAGCAGATATCGCATCCGCCTCTCAGAATTATTTAGCCCACTGACAGATGAATGCCTGTAATTGGATCGTTTGCATGTAGTATGCATGTATGTATGTGTCTTTCTATTTAAGGGGTGCGCTGTACTACTGAGAAATCCAATAATGATGCAAAAAATCTAGTTAACGCGATAATAATAAGTCAATGCAAATTTGTTTTAACGCCACTAATTTAAAACTAGAGTGATGATACTGGCATCATATGAAACTATAAAACATAAGGAATCCATTGGTACCAACCATGTCATACTAGCTTGTCGTGAAGAAGGTTAAATAACGCTCCAAACTTACGCTACATTTTGGCGAGGAGAAACTGGCATGGCCATTTTCAAAGGGGTCCCTTGACCTCTGACCTCAAGATATGTAAATGAAAATGGGTTCTATGGGTACCCACGAGTCTCCCCTTTACAGACATGCCCACTTTATGATAATCACATGCAGTTTTTGGTAAGTCATAGTCAAATATATAAATACATTTCCATAAAGCAAGCATATTTGCCCACTCCCATGTTGATAAGAGTATTAAATACTTGACAAATGGTACATTTTAATTGCGATTAATCGTGATTAAATATTGTAATCGATTGACAGCCCAAAAAAACCCACAATAAATTGTAAAAATAACTACAAGAAACTAAATGCTCAAGACGGTTGAATTTACAAGGAATGATTAATGTGCAGCAGTTTCAGTTAAATACATGAAGACACTAATTCTGGGAGAACTCTACATAGGGATTTCTTTCTGTACTGTCACCCTCTGACTCCACTGGCACTTAATAAGAGACTTATGACTTAGCAAAATGATCAAATACATTTAATATCTCCATTTTGGGGTCATCGCCTCTTCCTTTATGCGTGAAGAGAACTCAACTGTATCATGTTTTCAAATTGTTTTTGTGCCACTTTGTGTGTAATTACCCTCACGTGCCGGGCTGTGCAAGCTCTCACAAGCTCCCTCAAATTATCTGCATATTTTCATCACCGACTCAAAATGTGGGTAGCGTATTTTGAAGCCCATAAATGGATCAGCGGCCGTGCAACCGCTGCTGTTTCCCCACAGTGATGCGTCTTTGCACTGTCACGCCGCTCTCTAATTTGGAGGAGCTCTGCTCAGGCCTGAAACACCAGAGCTTCAAAACGCACTGTTGTGTAATTAAAGGAGAAATGTTTGCCTCGGTAGCCTCGTCACACCAGTATGGAAACCCTTGTTAGCCACCAGCGTTTGATTAGAAGGTCTTTGTTGGTGGCTAGCGGCCACGCAGCTTTTGAGTGTGTCCAGCTGAGGTGTCATATACAACATCAAAGTACTCTAAATTACTATTTTTAGAATATCTCTGGAACGCATAACTCTAGAAACTCACCGTAAATTGCCTCTGCTTGGATACCGTTCCCAACGAGGGCTTATAATGTGAAGATTATCCTTTGCGCTCTTGGATAGTATTGTAAGGCGTGCACCCAGAACGTACTGGGCAATCCATGGATATGTATTCATTTTTCATTCATATTTCATTTATTTATTTATAAAGCGCTACTCACATCTTTCATCACATCACATGGATTCAGCTATTAGTGCATTTTACAACGTTTAGGACCTAATGATTTAAATAAGGGCTATTAGAGTATTCGTACTGGGAAGTTGATTCACCTAAAAAAAAAATGATCCGCTGAGTTACAGACATCTCTTTCCTAATGGAAGTCTATGGGAAAAAGTCTTTTTGGGCCCAATGGCATCACGTGACAGACACGGAAGTTTTACTACCGCCGTTTGGCCACTACAAAAATTGGGATTAACGACCGGCGCCCTTCCTGGGGGGCTTGGAATATACCCACTTCCTCCTCGGTAACCTACCAATCTACCTAGTAGAACGCCCACCTCATCAACGAAGAGACTGTGTTAAACGTGTATGTGTGTGACAAAAGGACAGACACACTGAAATATGCAGGGAAACACCATACTGAAGCACCAACTGTTAGCACTGCTTCCCAAATCCCTCCCTGATATTTCTGAGACCAGATTTAATATGCATAAAAATAGCAGCGAAGATTTCCTCTCCTTCTTTCCCCCCACTCGATGTAACCACCACCTCTCTTCTTACTCAACGATTAGGACTGGTAGAGTCTCGCTGCTGGCACTAAATTATTAACAACACACTGTTTTAATTAAGTCTCAAGTTACAGAGGCAATGTTTTGAATCAAATATTATTCGGGGTCACTTGGGATGAGCGAATGCACACTGTGGCGCTGCTTTTATTTTTTCAACTTTATCTAAAACTTCACAGAAAATATGTTCTCTGTTTTTGAAGTCCACGCTGTATATGCAGTGTTGAAGTTTTGCATTGAATACTTCTGGCTCTGTCGCCTCCTGACAGCTGACTGCTGCTCTTTACTGTGAAACCATGCTATAAAGAGCATGAGGGATGGGTGATCTAGTGTTTGTGGGATTAAGTTCACACTTTATTTTATATGTGAGTGTGTTTGCAAGTTAGTTGTGTGTATATGCATATGTGAAGTCACTCATTTGTGGTCATGTGTACAAATCAGACGAGGAAATTCTTGTTTCTCATCCTCTTGTCATCTTCATCCCATATGTCTTCATGTCTCCCTGTGAGTTTCAGGCAGTTTGAGGCAGGAAATGGAGCTGGGAGATTCCTCCGCATGGCGGGGGTCTGAGGCGGACGCTAGTGGCAAGATTTAACGGCAGGGGTCATGGGTCAAAGGTGCCTCCAGGTTCCAGATTTGCAACTTTGCCCAGATCCTGTCCGGGCTGCCGTCAAAGCGGGCAGCCAGCCGCACTCTAATGTGTATTAGCAAGACAAAAGGAGAGCAGAGGGGCGGGCTTGAGATGGGCTTTGATTTCTCCGAGATTTATGGGCGTGATGAAATCAGCTTTGAATAAACTGGGCTTGCCCATTTTCTCTATCGTTTAGCCACATCTGAAGGCTCCGGGGTTTGTTCCGGGAGACAGACACCCCGGATAGAAAGGCGACAAATCTAAAGAGAAAGAAGAGAGGAGGGCCGCAGCTTCCTCTGAAGTCCTCACATCTCCTATTCAGGGACCCATCAGCTGGCTGCGGCCCCATTGTATGTGCCGCTTCACGACCATTACTGCCTCACCAGAGAAATTCCCAACCGTAGACTTATGGAAATGATCCCGGCGCGTTCCTGGGATACCAAGGAAAACAACTTGGCTGCCTACATGTAAATGTCCTTGGCTGTTGTTTTGCAACAGTTTAACACTTGAGGAGAGTCAGACATGTCAGTGAAATATCCTGGTCTTTATCAAGTAGTTAAACAGTGTTGATGTATGTATACAGGCACCGAAGTGAGCACCCAGTGGATGGTGTTGAGGGTGGCTTCCTCTCGATCCCCTCTCCCCCATCCTGCATGTCCTGCAGTAAATACTAAGTGCCCCCGGTGACCCTCCCAGTGATAAATAACCCTTAAGGTTAACCACGTTTGAAATGGAGCTGTGAGGCCATTATAGGCCTCCGGAGTTTTCTTGACATCTTCAATATGTTATGTGTATGCCCAGGGACTTGAACCAGAGCAGCATTAACTGGCCTCTCTTTTGTGTCAGGTCTGATGAAGTTAGGAAACGCTCTTTTCAACCAACAAACCTGAGAGTTTAATCCTCCGTCTGCATGTTCAGCAGCCATAAGGAATGTATAATATTCACACGGGTTACGGAGGACGTAACACGTGTTTTGTGTGTGTGTGCGGTGGAAACAAGTGTGTGCACAGATGGCGTTGGGTCGTATGCGAAGCGATGGTTAATTGCACCTTGGCGTCTGGTAGGCAGCTAAAAAAAGGTCGGCGTTTATCCTTCGTGTGCTGCCGGTGTTATCTGCGAACATGTCTGGAGTCTGAAGATGCTCTGATTCATGTTATGGAGAAGTAACACGGAACTGACATGAAGCTGTAAGAGCGTCAGTAACAAACATTTACACAATTAAGGTTCTCCATCTGATCAGCACGTGTCCAACAATAGTAAAAAAATATATATAAAGGAAAGGAAAAATGTGTGTTTTCACAGCTGAATTAAATTAATTGCTTTGGGTGTGACATATATGATATATAGTATATATATATATACACAAAGTATATATATATGTTCCAATACTATATAATCAAAAATGCAGAAGATCGATTAACCCTCTGAGACACACAATAGACCCGTTTTTTTTAGGGGGGTACAGGGGGTCTTTAGGGGGAGTTAGCAGGTCAACAGTAGATGTCACATAGAATTGTGAAATTGTAGAATCATCTGAAAGCTGGAACCTGAAGATTAATTTGAGATGCAGCTCAGCACTGTGTGTTAAGTTGTTCTCGTCATAAATCTGAAATAAACATGAATTAATTCATTTAAATAAATTGTAAAAGTGTATAAGGGTTTAGAACATTATGATAGAAATATATGATGTCATCCCCATGCTCTATTATGACTCATAAGTTGCTGCAGCAATTTTTGGGTTGATACCATTTGTTACACAGATTTGGTGCTAAATTTAACCATTTTTTAACAATTGAGTATTGATAAAAATTATCAATAATCCCTCCAAATACCACATTAAGACGTCGAGACCTTGAGGAACACCATAGAAAAAGCCATGCTGTTATTTTGTATCAAAAACTGTTGACATTTGGAGGTTTTTTCTGCGAGAATTGCATTTTTCTGCGATGAGATGGCGAGCACTTCTGTTCTGGAAACTGCTCAGAAACCCCCATTGGTCTTAGGGGGTTAATAGTGTCAAGCTTTGTCCACATGGCAGACACTAGTACCTGTTTACTATTTGATGTGTTCTAACAGGAAATTCAGCGTTCATCGTTTTGTACAGTACTTAAACATCATGTGCACACTGTAGTTTTATACATTCGAGAGGTGGCGGCCATGAACTTTGTTTCTGATGTTAAGTATAAGACATCTATAAACTGCTTTTGATCAAAGGGCAGAATCCTATTTCAATAATCCACTGTGGTGCCAACTTGTGAGAGAAGATTAGTGTCATGTTACTCCAGTATTGTACGCTTTAAACTGAAAATGTATCTTCCTCAGTTTGGGAGAAACAGCGATATATTTTATACCATATGACTCCAACAACCTACAGAGTTTTGATATTTTTTTTCCAAATTTCAAAAACTTAAAAAAAAAGGTCTTTGGAGAAAATGAATTACAGGAAAAGTGTGCTGCAGTCACCACCTAGTGGAATTATAAGCAATGGGATCCTCAACATATTTTCTTCTGGCGATGAGCATTCCCTCACTGACTGCTTAGCTGCTTTATGTTTATTTAAATCTTTATAATGTGGGTTAATCAGAATCAGAAATACTTTATTGATTGCAGGGGAAATTGGGATATTACTGTTGCTCTTATATAAACATAAAGAAATGTAAGAAAATAGAAATAAAAGAGTAAGTGATATGTAAATTATGTACATAATGCTACAATGTATAACACAATATATGTAGAGAAATATAAGTAAATAAAAAAACAAGAATAATAAATGAGAATACAAGAAATATGTACAAATATATAACATATAACCACAGGGCAAACAAGTAAATTCAAAATGCGGAGAAGTGGGATCTATTACATGTTTTAAATATAAATGCAATTATAGTATAGATATGAATTAAATAAGAATATTTCTTGAAATGTAGAGTATAAATGCAGTAGTAACGTCAGGTTATTGCACAGTTAAATTACTACACAAATTATTGTACAGTTGTCAGTAAAACCCAATTTAATGGATAAGATATAGACCTGTAGTATAAAGCCAGTAGTGGAATGTAAGTAACTAAGTACATTTACTGAAGTACAATTTTGAATTTTTATGCTTCTCTATACTTCTACTCCACGACATTTTGATGGTAAATTTGCTCTTTTGCTTTGATTCAGTGATGATTAATCCAAAATATAAATCAACTAATAAATAATGATATATTATTATAGTTTAAGCTATCCAGCAGTATATAAAGAAGTTGAAATTAGCTCCACTTTTACCAGCTGCAACACTAGTAATGCTTACACATTAATGCACCACCATATATATGAATCTGAAATGGGCCGTTCTGAATGATGAGTACTTTTATTTTTGGTACTTTAAGTATATTTTGATGCTTATGAAAAAGATCTGAATACTTCTTCCACCACTGAATAAAAACAAATACTAGTACGCATGAATACATCCTCTACTGACATCTAATGGTGATCCTTGCACCATGCAATCCAGTCTCTAATTATTCATGATCTCTGGAATACAGCACACTGAGAGCACACTCTCATGAACCTTCACTGCTCTTTGTATTTACTTTTATACACCTTATTCATCTATATATAGATTCATACAACTCATTCTCATATGTAATGTTCATCCTATATAATATTCATTTAGACCCTATAGACATATCATCATCTGTACAAACCTCTCCTGTGTTTATATAACCCACCTGTCCACCTGTATATATGCAATCTATTCTCTAATATTCATCTTATATATATTCACTTAGTCCCATATGCATATAGCTCTATGTACATAACCTCTCTGTATATAGATATAAATATAACTCCACCTGTATTTATTCTTTATAATACTCTTATTAAACATTGTTTTATACAATATTTCATCAGTATGCAACTTATACTTAACTCTTATTCATCAGAATATAACATATGTCTATCCTTTGCACCTTAAACTGCAATCTGTATATATGCATATACACCACATACTGTATATCCTCATTCATATATTTTGTTCTTAATCAGCACTTTACTAGTTTGCACTCTGGTTACATGCAAGACTGCATTTCGTTGTACTTGTACTATGTGCAATGACAATAAAGTTGAATCTAATCTAATCTAATTTTACAACAACATAATTCAGAGTTACTTGGAATGCTGTCATGGCATCACCGTGCAGTAGGGATGCAAAACCGAACCATAAAAACCCAAACCGTTCCAAAACCGAACTGTGGGCTTGTTGAACCATTGCACTACTATTAAATTAAAGGGCTGCTAGCTATTTGATGAGTTTCCAGAGACGTAGAAGAGGCCTACTTGACCATTAAGTACCTTATCATGTATGATATCAGTGTTATGGCTTTATATAATATAGAAATATATCATTGCTATCAATCAGTCTATTTATATATTTTGGAGTTCAAACACTTTGGAAATGATCACATTTTCTTCCCCCTAATGTGCAAAACATACCAAACCAAAACCCCAAAAAACACAATACAAACCAAACTGTGGGTTTGTTGAACTGTTGCACCACTACTGTGCAGGTGATGAGTAAAGAATAGATGGTTGCTGCAGTGTATCTGCTGTGAAGGTGTAACCTGCGTAATAAATATTGTATGGGGTGAAGTGAAGTGAAACATTTGATAAATGTAAGATGAAGGAGAGAATCTGTCAGAGAAACTTGAAAGAAAGATCTTGACATTACTTTGCAGCAGCCAATGATCTATATCTTATCTTATTTACTTTTCCTCACAGAGATATTGTTGAGGCATGCTGAACCACATTTATTCTTTGATTGATGTTGTTTTGCTGAAATAATCTGCCAAGTTTCCAGCAGTTGTTAAACATCAAACTGTAGCTAGATGGTGCTATTTGTATTTTCAATTTTTGTCTGTTTATACTCTGGATACATGTAAGTGAAAAGCTATTGGATCAACTGAGAAATCATAGTGTTTTTTAGCTTTTCAAAAGCTTTGGTGTCCTTCACTAAGACCTCATTCTGTATTTAAACTATATTTTATCTAAATATGACTATGTGGTGTTCAGATATTTCACCAGCATCCCTGGTTCCCTGGGGTGAATGTCCTGCTGGTGTTTTGTGTGTCACAGCTCCACCAAGTGGAACAATTACACTACTACAAGGAGCTGTCAGTCTTCAGCACTCCCAGCATACCATACAGTTAATATAACAGCTAGTATGAGTTCAGAGTGAGACCACTGAACAAGAAATATCATTTAAAAAAAGGTCTCTGTGTGGTGTGAACACTGAATGTAAACTTGCACACGGTTCATTCAACCAACCTCCGTACATTCTGCATATACAGCTGGACCTTCCACCAGTGAGAATAATTAATTTCAAAAGGGTTTATTTAGAAGAATACTGACAAAAATGCAAACTGGGGTTTGTACAAAGCAAATTAATCACAGGACACGACACACTTGCAACACAGATAGGCTATACATTTCAAGAATAGTAGATAAAAAGCACCATTTTTCAAAACTAGATTACAAAAATGCAAAACGTTTTTTTTTATTATTTGGCATATCAAGTACAATGATAATTCAGGAAAAAACTTCATGAGTTTATTAAAAACTTCTTATTGTTATTATTATTTTTTTTAATTTCAGAGGAGTTTCTCATTTCCTTCAACACAGATATTCTAAGTAAGGCACGTGGTTCAAAGCACTCAAACACAAACATTTAAAAAAGCTCGATACCTGGGCGGGTTAAGGGGACATCTCTTTGGCACAGCTGCATGATTTGTGAGAGACAAAAAAAAAACTATCACGTAAATGAGCATGACAATGTTAACTTGACAACACTATGTACAAAATGTATGTAAAAATGTTATAAATATGTCTAAAAACCACAGACACTATGTACATCTTTGTACTGAAGCAAGGCGTTGATGACTCGTCTTTCGTTATCACACGTGATGGATGTTGTGGAAGTCGGGTACCGGCGTGCAACAAAAGCCAATCTGTCGCCAACGCATTTATAAACACATTCGGAAGACAATCTGTCACCGCGGGAAACACGTGTAGTGACACTCAGCCTGGTGTGATATGTTTCAGCATGTGATGTGATGGGAATGTAGTGGATACTGAAATACAGTAAAAAAAAAAAAGTCTCCATTTAGTGTTTAAAATGATTAGTGACACATGCACTTTTGTTGCGTTGTTGGGATGTCAGTCTCTGGTCTGTGGGCAGTAGGCACAGTGCGATGTTGTTGTCAGGGGCATCCTAACTACCCCCTCCTCTTTCACTCCTCTGCTCTCATTCCTTCTTCCTCAGGACGATATAAATGAGGCCGCTGATGAGACAGAGAGGGAAAGCCACCCAGGCCAGCACGTAGGCGTAGCCGAACTGTGCGGTGGGTCCATAATCCGGACTCATCACGGTGTAGATGATCGCCCCGCACATCACAAACACACCTAAGGGAGGGATGAGAAGAGAAGAGAGGTGAGGTGAGGTGAGGTAGGATCTGAAATGCACCATGGCATGATCTCATCGTGACTCCACCCGCGCGTCTGCTTCAGGGTGTGACCCCTGCGTGTGATGAGGTCATACTCACTCGCCAAGATCTGGAAGATGGCGGTGAAGAAGAAGCGTCCGCCCTTGACCAGTTTGAAGAGCTGGAACACGAACGCGATTAGGGAGAAGAAGCAGAAGAGCAGGGACAGGATCATGAGGGCTTGCACCGCCTGGATCCAGTCTAGAAGACATGACAGACGGAGAGCAGGGGATTTAAACACATGCACAACTTTTTTTCCACACAGAATTTAGTTTTCCCAAGGAATGCTGACCAACCTTCACTGCCAGCTGGCTTGCAGTGGTAGCCTCCATTAGTTGTCATGCAGTTGTACCATAGATCTGTGCTCATATCCCCACCTACAGACCAGGCCTGGCAAACACAACAACAACAACACAGAGACATTTAGACACACTGCAGCATCCACATCTGCAGCCTATAGGGCCATAACATCCAATAGGGCTATAACATCCAATAACAGTTAATGATCATTACAATAAAGCAGATGTTCCATTCATGCTTTTTTAATTTAAAAGTGAATTGAATAATAAGGACAACTTACACTGGCTGCTGTCGACACAATGAGAAGAATGAGGATGATTAGGTGCAAAACAAGCACCCCGAGCAGAATGAGCAGCATTTTTCAAGTAGATCTAAAGGAGGGACACAAAAAGAATCCACATGAGTTGAAATCCCTCCAAAAACCCCAGTTTACGCGTGCAGCAGCACATCTGGACGCCAGGTGGCACCATATCCTCACTTTTCTGCGCCACCAAACCGCAATGTTTACCTCAATGTGAAAGTGTCCCCTTACACACTGAAAGAAACGTAGAAAGAAAAGAAGGAAGAAGGAAGGAGCTTTAATTCCTTCCCGATGGGGGCTAAAAAATGGTCAAAAGTTTAAAGTCAGGCTGCAGTAATGGAACCAAATCGAGTTGGATTGAACTTTTTGATCCGGTCCTACAAGTCCAAATGGTTTAATTACAAGTTAATTTACGCACTACGTGTTTGCGTAATGAGTGAAAGAGCTCAAGAGAAAAAGGAAAGTCGATATGTGTGTAAGAAAGGCTGACTAATCAATGCATGCTGCTGCTGCTGCTGGAAAACCAAACCAAAGCCATCTGCAGGAGAAACATTCCAGCGTAGTGCCGCCATGCGTTGAGCCTCGAGCTTTAACTTTCTATTATCAAGAGGATTTTAAGTTAAAGTGGTGGTAGACGAGGTAAAAAAACACCACAAATGTGACATAAAAGTGTTTTACGCGCAATAAATTAGATCCAAAGTCGATTTAAAGTCCAGTGGTGACGTCCTGTTGTATGGAAAACAAAAAAAGTCAATGAAAAAAAACTTCACCGACTAAAAACAAAAAGAAACTCCAACACATTTTACTCCAACTTACAAAAGAGGTTTGTTGTCCGTGAAAAAGGGAGTGCTGAAGTGAAGAGTGTGGCTCTGCTTGCCTCGACTTCTTGCTCTTGTGGCTACTATTCCAGATGTGGCGCACGCACACACCCCAGTCCGTCTCTTTCTGTCTCCGCCTGAGAAACAAACACCGCCCTGCAGGCCCCGCACGTCACCAGAGGCCCGGCCTTTTCTTCTTCTCTTCTTTTTCTTCCCGTGGTAGTAGTTAGCCTATCATTGGATTGTTCTAGTCCACAGGATTGTATGGAGAATCCTGGGCTGTTATGTGTGCAAACCGCAAAAGCCTTAAAAATGTACTGTCTCTGTACTGCCCTGAAAACATTCATTATTTCACCTCCTTATTTCCATAAAACATCAGTATGACATAATGTGCCAATGAGGGCATGATGTAAGACTTGAAACTTGACTTGGACTTGCAAAAAAAATGACCTGTGAGCATCTCTGCTTTATGAAAGTATACTTTAACTTACTTAGCCAATGATTTATGTGTTACATAAAGAGACTTTTGCTCCTTTTGCTATTTAATTTGATGATTTGTGGTGGGGTTGAAAATAATAATAAGATGTGTTGTTTTTTTTCGCAAGCCTCTGAGGTGAACGGATAATCCAAAAACCTCATGAATTGAAGTAAATTCATATCAAAACATCCTTTTACAAACTCTCACACACTTTAATAGGCTACTTTGTCAAAAAGTAAACACGGCTAAAAACAAGCCAAGTATTCTTTTCTGTAGGCCTATAAGCCATGCATACTTAGACTTTACTGTATACTTGTCAGTATAAGCCAAGTATACTAAGACTTAACAGCTGTCAGTGTGTCAGTGTGCTGACTTGACTATGACTTGCCCCAAACTGCATGTGATTATCATAAAGTGGTTATGTCTGTAAAGAGGAGACTCGTGGGTACCCAGAGAACCCATTTTCATTCACATATCTTGAGGTCAGAGGTCAATGGACCCCTTTGAAAATGGCCGTGACAGTTTTTCCTCGCTAAAATTTAGCGCAAGTTTTGAGCGTTATTTAACCTCCTTCTCGACAAGCTATTATGACATGTTTGGTACCGATGGATTCATTAGGTTTTCTAGTGTCATATGATGCCAATATCTTCACTCTAGCTTTCAACCTAAAAATGGCAAGTTGCATTGATGCGTTATCGCGTTAACTTTGACAGCCCTAAATAAAAGTTTTCTAGATTTCTTAAAACAAAATTTCTCAATATGTAAGTTACATTCCAATAATACCATACATGATGCCATTTTGGTCAGGATGACTCCTGATGGACTTGTTGCAGATGTTCGAAGGTGGCTGGACAGCCCGGTGACCCCCACTGACTCAAATGTGCACACTGAGATTCATAAACCACACATGCCCAGCAGTGTTCAGTCCAGATGGTGTGTGTGTGAACAGACCAGCCCTCTTGAGGCCCCGCGGTATGCCCAGAATGCCTGTGTGTGTGTGAAGCAGGCCTCCTGTTTACTCCTGCGTCTGCAGAGAGAAGGGGGGGAGTTTGTCCGGTGCCAAAGGGAGTTAACACGGTGCAGTGTTTCGGTCATGCTAAATTGATGGAACGCCTTGGATCTCCATGCACACATGATTCAAGGATGAGTGACAAAGATCGCCCGCGGCTCTGCATCCCTCATTAAACACTGTGGTCTCAGGCCATTTCCTCGCAAGTGATAAAGTTGTAGAATGCAAACAGTGACAAAAGCACACATTTGCTGGTTTGAAATCCAAACGTGATTGTGATCAGCTGCTGCAGTCAGAGAGCACAGCTCGTGCCTCTCTCCCTCCCCTCTCCCTTGCAGTTTTTGGCTCATCAGGTGGATTCCTGTGGTCTGTGTTAGTAAACACGCGAGGGGAGGAACTGCTGCCCAGGCTCACTGTGGGATGCCGGGTGAGGCGGTGCTGTGATGCCCTGGCAGAGCTTGAGGGGGCCGAGAGCAAGAGAGAGAGAGCTCTTTGACAACCAGCCGACCACTCAGCTGGACGTGATGCTGTTTATGAAGATGTAATTGGTGCAGTGGTCCGGTGGAAGGCAGCGCCAGCACCAGCAGCAGCAGCAGCAGGGTGAGAAGTCAAACCTGGCTGCCCAGCTGGAGCAGGTGTGTGAGTGCACACTATAAATGTCACAGTGATCTAACACTCCTCCTCTTTAATGAGAGGAGGATTCACACACAATCCTCACAAAGTGGACATATCCAGAGCAGAATAGTAAAAGGACGGGTTCCATTTATTTCTGTTGAAGAGTAGAAATCCCTTTAAAGTATAACAACAATAAAGATGACTTCAATTTTTTAAAGCTGTTGCTGTTGATCTCATAATACGGCATCTGTGATACATTCCTCAGTAAATGAAGCTTCACAAAGTGCCCCACCCTTTCCTTGCTGCAGCTTTATTTGATTTAATAAGCTTGGAGATTGCACTCATATCATTACACAGCGGTTGGCTATTTAATAATATTTCTAAAAACATGCACATATTGCCTTTTTTAATTACTTTTTTATTCAGTTATTGCTTGAAGTATTGCGATAATTATTTCAGTATGCCCAAAAAATCCCCAGTTATTGTGAGGACACTCTAAAAAGACATGTGGGTAAGGTTTCTCTCACTTTACCCCTGAAGAGTTATGATTCTTTCTTCCATGGCTGATAGCACTGGAAACCATCCAAAACCATTGACCCCCAAACCCATTAAATGAAAACACACAGCTCCTCTTCCTTTCTTCTTTTGAAAGTGTGGGATTACAAAGCAAACAGGCCGGAGCAGCTCACCGCCGGGAACTAATAGTCACGGCCATTGTGGCGAAGCTGCAGTAGAAATTTAAAACCGACACGCCCCGCTCCATTGAGGGATTCGCCAGGTGAGCTATTTTAGAAAGAAAGTAAAATGTTTGTGGATATACACTGGGGTATTTTTTGTTTCCTTTAAATGGACAAAAAGAGTTACAGTTCTGTTTAAACAGTGCCTCAAGCTAAACAGCTGACCCAAAACGAACCACAGAGGCGCCATTGTGACTGTTATGTAAATACAAATTGCAAAGCTATGAAACATTGGGCTGTGACTTTATTGGAATAAAACAGGAAATAGGAAATCACCAACCCCAAAGAGAATACATCCAGTTTGATAAATCCTCTATTCTTACAATGATAATATGTTGATTTATATGGCTGCTAAATTTGAATCTGAGTCTATGATTACATCAATATGTCTGGATGTGGTGTTGAAGGCTGGGAGTGAAGGTGAGTGCTAACTTTCAGTTTTTATTCAAAACCACATTAGGCCAGTGCTCATATCGAAAGTCAAGTGAAGACTTGTCTCATGGTTGAGGCGTATTATTGGAATAGTACGCTGTTTTGTGACACGATGAGTCAGCCTCAGTTTAAGCCCAGCCCTGGTACACAGCGCCGGGCTGCAGGAGGGGCCAAATGACTCCTTTGGACTGCTCTAGCTCCAAACACAAGACTGAGGGAAGGGTGAGATAATTAGGAATTAGGTTTTGGTTTTGGACACGACCCCGGCTTGGCTGCTTGGAGGACGTCTTAGTGGGACAGCTGGACTGTCAATTTGACTTGTGGGAATATGAAGGAATGATGGAACGCCTCAGTGCTCCTTCACCTATGGAAGCCACTGCCAAAACAAGAGGAAACACTAAAGCTCTGAAGTCAGTCTGGTCAAATGTCATCAGGAGTAGCTGACAACGCCTGCGCATAAAAAAAAAATGCTTGGGATATCTCACTGGACAATCTCTGAATCATCACAGCTGGAAAACGTCAGGATCTACTCTGCACACAGCTGCTCACAGAACCACAAGCTTTTGTTATAGTTTGGCCTGTTTGTGTCAAATGCATCACTCAGTTCACTTTGAAACCAAAGACAGCGACATTCCTCCTGCAGATCTGCTTCCCAGGATGCGTACGTCTCTTTCCCCGTGTTGCCCGATGCTCAGGGCTGACCGGCCTCTCTGTTGCCGCTCTTCGTGTTTGTGTTTCGCCACTTAGTGACTATCAGATAACATCCCACAGACCACGCAGGAGGAGCTGGCGAGGAGCCCTCCAGACCCAGACCCACGTTAAAGGATTGCACATTTAGCAGGGCCATGTTAAACTGTTTGCGCGCAGCAACACTGATGCTAGACTGCCTGTTTACACGGGCCGTAAACATGCACGAAATGCACTCACAAAGAGACAAGCTCGCTGATTCACACGACCAGACATCAAACTGTAATACGCAATGTCTGCGGCTTATCTCGGAGAGGCTGTGCTAACAAAAATATCTCTGCTGCTGCTGCTGCTGTGTGGAAGCAACATAATATGCAGGTCTGTGTGCAAAGTGTAAAGCAGGATCACATTAGAGCATCCGTGCCGTGCATGCCCCGTCACACCTCTCCCGCTTTAAACTCTGAAGCTCCAAAATGGACCGTGACCGAGCTGGAGATCTCCATTGGTCGGGAGCTAAATCAGATAGAGTGGGCCAAGATGTTATAGAGGGGAGTGAGCTTTGTTTCTTTCCCTTTAGAAACGGGCCTGTCCCTCCTTGTGAAGGAACAACAACCAAATAAATCAGAGACATACGGCATGACGAACTCCAGATTGTGGCACCCTAGTGATCCTAAACATGTGCTAATCATTAGCCCCTGGCTTCCTGTTGGAGTCGATGTCATCAGCGCACACATCCCAACAGGCAAGGCCAGAATACAAACTGTTGCTTCGAATCAGAGCGATACTGGCCTCAGGGGTTTGGAATGAAGCAATAAAAAGCTATGAAAGAATTGGATTCGAATCGCCTCGCTCTCATTTCTGCACAGTTCTCACTGCTCCGTGTTATCTACGGATACGTATCTAAGCTGCATCAGACACACCCCATGCCAGTTATTTTTAATTCCAATCAAATATGTCAACACTCGTGGTCATACGATTCTGTTGCTGATCTGCAGCTGAAATCCCCTTCGACTCCCAGTAACTCTTGTCCTCTTGTTATCGACTGTTCTCTCATTCTCGTGCTATCTTTTCCAAGCGGCGTATCTGTGCTCCTGTGACAGTCAACAGTTCAGCACTTCCTTTTACAGGCTGCCAATTTCAACTTTATGCAACGAAAGATGTGTGTGTGTCTGTGCCAGCAGCGAATATTTTCTTTCCTGAAGTGTTGCCAGCACTTTGTAGCTTTTGTAAATCTGGTCTACCTGGAGAATGAGGACTCTAACTGTCTATCAAGTGCATTACCTAAGGCATTTATTTGTCGTAGCTTTATAGAAGTGATAAACAGAGCTGCAGATCCTGGGTCAAAGGTCATGATAGGCCAATGTAAACACCTAGCATTGAGCTCATTTACTCTCTGAGGTAAGATTTGTTCACACGATTAGCACTGGTGAGTGCAGCACTGAGGTCATCAGGAGGTTTGTAAAACCAAATGAACTGACTGTTATTAAGTCTGTAAAACAGCTGAGAGGTGAGTCAACAGATTATTAGCTTTATGGCAGCTAGCAAAGAGCTAGCTGTTGACTTTTGTGAAAGAAAGGAAGCAAAAGAATAGACATAAATAAAACCATCTTTTACATCCTGCTGAGTGAGTTTTATCTCCGTCTGCATCTCACTGCTTAAGTTATGAGTCATCTGGCTGCTGAAACATGAAACCAAACTTGATAATGGAATCCGAGACTCATGGTGTTTTGGTTTTCCTGTCGGTAGAAGAAGATGGTTGGTTAAACTCGGTTGCCTTTGGGGATTGTGGTGAAACAGCCATGGCTAGCCCAGTGACTTTCTAGTGGCCTGGCCAGAGGAAACTGTGGCCATGCCGTAAAGCCCGGCTTGCAGCGGAGGATCTGTGTTGTGTGTTGCGTATCCGTCGGCATCGGTCTGGACTGCAGCCCAAGCAGCCACTCAAACACGATCTGCACAGAACCCACTGACAGCTCCTCTCTGTGGAAGAGTGAAGGAGGAGGAAGAGGAGGAGGAGGTGAGGACGGACGGGTGGATAAATTCTGGCAGACAGAGTTGCACAAGCACATGTATAATGCACACACTTGAAAACATTCACAAATTCACAGCCATTTTGGAATTATTGCTCTGACAACCCTTCCTTTACCCCGAGATCAACCCAAATACTCTCTGTAAAATGCTTCTCCCTGACCTTGAAGCAGTAATTTGTGAGAAATTCATCATGATAAATATGCTAGCAGGATGGCTCGAGGGCAAACTTGTTCAGTCAGTCTGTCAGTCAGTTGCTCCTCCACTTTGGTCCAGACTGAAATATCTATTGGATGAACTGCAATGAAATTTTGTACAGACATTTTATTGTCCCCAGAGGACGAATCTCAATGACCTTGATGCCCCCTTGACTTTTCCTCTTTAGCACCACCAGCCGGTTGACAAATTCGTTTTTTTAGTGAGACGTCTCGACAACTATTGGATGCGCTACCATAAAATTTGGTATGCACATTCATGTCCCCCTCAGGATGAACTGGCATAACTTTTAGTGCCATCATCAGTTCAAAATTTTAATTTGTGCAATTCTTGTTTATGAGCAAATACCTGCAAACTACTGCCATTCCCATCAGCCTCAGCTGTACTTTGTGTTCGGTGCTTATTAGCAAATGTTTACCATGCTAACATGCTAATAAGACACCCCATCCCATCCCGGATATCCAGGCCAAGACTTCCTTTTCTGTGCGCTGCTCATTGTTTACAGTAACTTGAGATGCGAGACTACAGTTGAGAGAAAACGTGTTCGACCGGATTGTTTCACAAGTAGCCACTTTACAAGCTAATTTTAAACCAATAAAAAGCTAAATCATTGTCAAAAGATTGCATTTCGGCCAACTGTTTAACTGCATTCAACCAAAGTCTGCTCGAACGTGATTGGTCAATACTACTCAGACTACAAACGGAAACCAGAACGCTTACCATGACAAAATCTTGTCCCGTTGCCTTCAGATGCTTCATGTGAATGCACAATCTGTTTTATAAAGATTAATAAAACAGTGACTGTGGTTCAGCCTCACAGAGTCGCTAGCATGGCTGTAGACTCATAGTCATGTTAATCCCTTTTCATGATTTGTATAATGCCATAGTGATATGTTCTTGAAGGTTTATAAAAGCAAAGTATGAGAAGTATGATGTTCAAAACATAATCGGAACAAATAGAAACACAGTAGTTACTGCAGTGATAACTACCATAACTGAGCATAACAGAAAAGTCTGTTGCCACAGAAACCGAGACCTTGTCAAAGCAAAATCTCAGGAAAAATATAGTTCACAGTACTGGCCACGTTGTTTGATTGTGAGATGATATCTTCAAAATGTAGACCGTAAACAAAACCGCCGTCCCCGCTTATCATGAAATATGTTTCCAAAATCGCACATAAAACACAGATCTTACAGATTATCACTGTTACTGCAAGACGAACGGAAAAGCGTCCTCCCCCAAAAGTGCATTTTTCACATATATGAAGGAGGGCACAGGAAGAACAGCTTGATCTACACAGACTATACAGCGTTAGCCTATACTACTCCAGCAGGATTTAAGACATAGCAGATCCCACCCACTCCTATCCCAGCCTAACCTCGCTCTTGATCCAGAGCGATGAGAGACGTTGGGATGTATTGTTATGCTTTATGCATTCCAGATGAGACCTTAGCCTGCTCCCCCACCCATGTGAGTGTTTCAAAACATGTGTTCTGCTAAATTCCTTTATGTAATGAATTTCACCCTTTCATGACAAAAGAAGAGCTGGGTGTGGTCAAAAACAACAAGCAGTGTTGCAAAGAGAAAAATGTGTACATTTTCTGCATTTCACTTTTTAGTTTTTGGTGGGTTTTTGTAAGGTTTGGAGATGAACGACTATATATAAGGCATCAGACATCATCCAGGACCAAGACGTTTAGAATATGCAAGCGGAAAACTTATATTAAATCCCGTTCTTGGCCATATGGTGTGAGGAAGTGGTGAACTCGGAGAAGAAAATATAGCATGGCAGCTTGGATTGAACTCTCCACTTTTTCGGAGTTGTGTGGGGGGATGGGATGGAAAGACTTAATTGAAAACAGGGGTTGTTTTTATATTTTTCCATTATAAAATTCCCTTTTCAAAACAATTACCTGGGCTCTCGTTACAGTGGGCCTATACAGTACAGCTTCATCCTTGTTAGAAACTGGGCTACTGCAGGACACTCTTTTGGGCCTAATAACTAATGTATATAAGTAACATGTGTTGACTACACATACAAAAGCAAGCACAAGTTGCATGCTCGTGGAAAACAGTGAAGCCACAAACTAAAACCTCTCTTACTGTACACACACACAAACTACAATCACAATGCAGCTGACGACCTAAAATGCCACCTTGGGGATGTGGGGGTTTTCCGAGGAGAGTATTTAATTCTCTGAGGTCATGGTTGGGTTTGTAGATCTCCAGTCTGTAAAAACTACACACATGGTTGTGGGAGGAGGGAGTAGGGCGCTGGCCAAGTCCTGAGAATCACCAGACTTTAACTGCAGCGCAATTGTTGCACAATGGATGACTGAAAAACTTCATGGAAACTCGTGGCGGTGACGGTGAAACTTTCTCTCTCGCCACCGTATCCAAATATCTCTGGGACTAATAACAGGTGGTTAAATGCCAAGTGCTCTTTCACTTTCGTTATTGAATTCGTCCTTCTGTTTGAGCAGTGTGAGATTATCAGTGACACACTGCTCAGACAGAAAGTCTGAGCACTGTGAGATTATCAGTGCCACAGTAAATGGAAATGACCAGCGTTCAATTCCCAATAAAACTTGCTGGTGACCAGGAAATTCCAAATTCTATCAGCAGTTCTTTCCATTGAGTCGCTTTTCCTCCGTGTGTGTGTGTGTGTGTGTGTGTGTGCTTGAGTTGCTGTCTGGCTGGCTCTCTTCCTTTAGTGAGAACCGATGGGACAGGCTGCAGACGACACGCAGCTGGAGCGACCATAACACACACACACACACACACACTGCAGGCCACCCTGGTCACACCCAAGGCATCCCAAGCACGCAGGGCCAGGCGCTCACACAGTGGTCTCTAAACATGCCTACGGCTCCGTGGGTGACTCACTCTCACTGTGCATGTCTGTGTGTGTGTGTGTGTGTGTGTGTGTGTTCACGGGCACATATGTGAAAGAGCAGAGGTCAGTGTTTGATGGCGTTCAAAATGGCAGCACTGTCCAGATGTACCATATGTTGCTGATGAAGGGCTCCGTTTACAATAAGATTAGGAATGAATAGATAGAGCTGTGACAGTGGGCCGAGTGTCTCTTCTCACTCCTCTCTCCTCCCATCCCAGGGGCCAACAGCTCAGTGACCTCACCCTGCCTCCACCCCGCACACTCCCCTTCCAACACTTCCTGACTGGCCCAAAGCTGCAGCACAGCTGGAGCGTGCAGCAGGAGAATAGAGAAAGAGAAAAAAAACAAAAACCTGATTTGGATGATTACTTAACCATTCCCTCTCTATTTGTTCCATCCTGCTCTGATTCACATTTTGTCCATCCTTCACTATTGCTCACCAAGTCGGTCAAACACCCACGTAAGCACTCTCGCATTCCTGAACACACACACTCCCCATACAGCTTGAGGTTTTTCGCTGTCAACATGACGTTTTTTTTCTGGAGATTGTGGTGTGAATGAGGTGCTTGAAATGAATCTGGTGCAACTTTCTTTCCCTTTTTGAGCGTCCCAGCGAGCTGTCAATCAAAGTAAACAGCTACAGATGGAAAGGGCGGAGGGGGCTTTAACCGGGCTTTACCACGCGAGCTACACCGCCAAAAGGCAATCGTCTGATACAGGAGAGCCAGGAGATGGTCTCATGCTCAGCTGCAGAGCTCGGAGCCAGACACGCCTCGACATCACATGCGAAGCGTCACATTTGAGTGTTTATGTTTAAAATAAACACCACAGATAGATTTCAATTTCAAGCCTAAATCCACCCAGAAAGAAAAATGTCTCATGGCAGATGTGAGAGCGTTAAGGTCGTTTAAGACATCAAATAATTGTGCTGTGCTGTTTTTGACACTGGTTTTAATCCAGCATTGGAGTGAACATTTACACTTATAGCACGCATGCCTGCAGGATGAAGTGTACAGTCTGCTTCTGTTATACAACACATAGCAGAAAAATGTACGAGCGTGAACTAAATATGTGCACGATTTAAATATGCTGCACGTTATTGCAGCTTATATACACTGTGTCTGTGCTTCCTTGTATGTCAATTTGCACATCATCCTCTTCTTCAGTCAGCATGCTCGGCTGTTTTTGAGCTCATAAAGTGAAGTGTTTTATTGAAGCAAAATGTAAATCTAGCCTAATTCAATCTTTGAATAATCAGAGAAAATGAAATAAACACAACTCAACCCAGCCCAACAGACAAACAAACACACACACACAATACATCTGTTTATGGTCTGATGGCTCTGATTGGTAAACTGGGAGCAGGAAGAGGAGGAGGAGGAGAGTCAGAGCCTGGCCGGCAGGACGGGGATGTGAGCCAGCATCGGCCGGACTTTTCCCCCTCTCCTCTCCAGCTCGGCCCTGAGGGAACCACGGCCAGAGGGAGGGGAGCATAAACTGGATGACGGAGTTGTAGAATGCAGAACCAACACCCAGTACAGTGTGTTTTAAAGTCATCTCCCCACATGGAGCTCTGGGATTCTTCACCCTAGTGTTGTTTTCTATCTCCAGAAACGCCCTGATTTATGATGCGATGGAGATTTGAGGGAAGTGAACGGGCCTTTAAGCTGCTGTGGTGTTTCCACCAGTGGAGGTTGCGTGAAAACAGGAAGGTGATGGACTGTAATGGAAAGTCTCTCTGATTGGCTCTGCCAGAGTTGATATTAACGGGTGAAATCACTGAGTTTTTTAGTCCATGTGAACAGAGGACACTGTGTGTTTTTTAAAGCTAACAGAGGAATGCACTCTGAACACAGCCCCTCATCCCACCCAACCAAGTATGAAGTAAGAAGTGAATGAGGAGCAGTTTAAATACCCCTTAATATAGCGGTGAAGTCATAGCTATTGAGTTGCATATCTTGGGATCCCTTCTGACGCATCTGCTCACGTAGACTTTAATTTAAAGCCCTTCTGAGAATGTGAAAGGTTGAAATGAGTTTGGAGAAACACGGAGATGTTCAGAAATTAACTCTCTACATGCAAGGCTAAAAAAATAACTTGAAGAAAAGAGGCGCTGAATGAATGAAATGTGTCGGACAAAAGGAGCCAATTTTTTTTCCAGATTATCGTCAGGCATCAGTCGGCGACGCTGTCCTTCAGTTCCTTCTGCCCCTGCGGTGAATGTGTGGCGCTGGTATCGCTCATTATGTCGGGAGAGAGGGGAGATTAAGTTGAAGAAGGACCGGAAGGTCAAAGTTCAAAGCTGGCCTAAGTGACCCTTTGTGATCCCTCCCTTCCTGGGTCAGCTTTAGAGTATTTTGCTCCACAGTGGGCATGCAGTGTCTCCTAAACAAGGAAGGCATTGTATGGACATATACGGCCTCTGTTGGGATGGCGCCAAGTCTATATGTTGGCAAGGATGTAGCCTCACTATGTGTGTGATCAAGCCTCTTTTTGTTAATTCACTGATAAACTGTTCCCGCCAATGAGCTGAGATGAACTGAGGACAAATTGTTTTTTTTTGTGTGGAAGTACATTATCTCTAATTAAAATACTTTATTTTATCAATAATTGCTTGAAACTTTGTGTGTGGAAGTTTCCCAGCAGCCTGAAGGTGTGGGTGTGCGGAGGAGTGTAGTAGGCCTATGTGTGGGGGTATATAAGTGCTCTCCGTCCTTCAGTGTCAGCCAGCCGTGGACAGGCATTGGAAGAGGAAGCGGCCTCTGGCAGACTGGAGGGGGTAGAGAGCAGCAGAGCCCCCAGCCCCATCCTATGTGGTCATGGCTGAGTGCAGGCCAGGCCAGACCTCCTGGGAACGCACATGGCTGCAGGAACCGCTCTTCTCCTCAGCGGAGTGAGACAGGGTTAGCAGAGCACCACAAAGACAGAAGGAAAGAATGGAAAAAGAAGGGGGTGAATCATTGTTTCTGCGCTTGTGGCAAAAATGAGTCCTCCATGTTCGGATTTTAGTGTAACATGCTCAAAGCAGAATCATTGAAGTTGACTTTATGATCAAGGAGTTGAAATGAAAAGAAAAACTTGTTCTGGTTGTTTATTTGTTAATTTACAGCAAAAAGAACAATAAAAGTTTGTTGAATATGTGGTTTCAGTCTGCTCAGCTGAAGTCAGATTTAGCAATTGTGATTCTGCTAGATGGAAAAACATTTTAAAGTGGGGGTAGGTAGTATATTTTTGGCATCATTGGGCAAAAGTTCCATAATGACCTTTCAGCATATTGTAATTCAAGTGTTCTGAGGGAAAACTAGACTTCTGCACCTCCTCATGGCTCTGTTTTCAAGCTTTAAAAAATCTAGCCGGTGACAGGAGACTTTGGCCAATGAAAGGTCATTTCAGAGAGAGAGCGTTCCTATTGGCTGTGCTCCGGCTGGTGGCGGAGCTTGGTATTTCCTCAACTGTTC
This sequence comes from Hozukius guyotensis, assembly GCA_916700995.1. Lineage (NCBI taxonomy): Eukaryota > Metazoa > Chordata > Actinopteri > Perciformes > Sebastidae > Hozukius > Hozukius guyotensis. The sequence goes on from CAKALU010048017.1 coordinate 125,292, forward strand.
TCAACATGGCTGCATGCCGGGTCACAAACTTTCTCATTTTACAGCTAAACAGAAGATGTTTCTGAAAACATTTAAGGTGAGAAATAGGCATTACAGTAACAGAATATTGATTCATATTTGATCAGCGCTGCCTAGTTTGACCGGTTGATCGGAGTTTGCGAGTGATTGACAGCTGCTCAGAGACGGCAGACTCCAGCTCGGCTCTGATTGGTCGTTTACCTCCGGTCTGTAAAATCTTGCAGATGCCATTAGGAGCACCGGAGGACACAGAGGCACATGATTTTTTTTTCAGATTACCTGTCTCATGCTGTCAGGATATAGTGACCATTTTATAAAAATAACTTTTTTTTAAATCATATTTTCTCCATTTCTACCCACTGCAGCTTTAACACTGAAGATTTTGAGTCCAGCCCAAAGAGGCTATGACACAATCTCCAGATTCATAAAGGAAACTGCTCAACAACTGGGGGGGGGAGAATGATGGAGACGGGAGCTGTGGTTCCCTTGGAATAACTTTTCCATCTGAGAACCCACATTCTCACATACCTGCAACAATCCCTGAGCGGGGAACACCGCACTGATGTTAAGAGGATGGGCTAATTTTTCACAGTCTTCAGCACAGGCATCTGAAGCTCTTTAAGGCAAGGACACCGGAGACACCCTCCCCGCTCCTCCTCCCACCACGTGTGTGTGGTCTCCTGTTGCCGGCCCTGCAGTTCCAGGGTTTAGAGGTCAAGAGGTCAACACCGGGTACTGGAATGTTTATGTTCGCTGCTCCTGTTAACACCAATATCCGTAGTGCTGCGTCTGGCACTCCTAGAGGAATACCTCCATCTTTGAGGACACAAAGGGGACAAAAATGATAACATTTGTTAGTGTCTTGAAAGCGGATAAAGAGCATTTGAAAAGGCAAAGATAAATAACTCTGGCAATAAGTTGAGATTTAATCAATAAAAAGACAGCCAGGGAGAAATGTCTTTACTGAATGACTAACACGATGGTCATATGATGTGATACTACAGTCAAACTTTATCTTTCGCAGACTGAAGGAAAAGAGAAGTTTGAATAAAAACATCAATGTATGCGCCGACACGTAACAGCAAAGACGGATCTTACTCCCTGGAAGATAAATTTCTTGCTTACTTGCTTAAAAACGCAGCTTGGCAAAGCTCAGTTTCTATACATCTTCTTATGGGCGGGCCTCTGGGGTACAGTATAACCTCCCAGATACTGCGCATACATTTGGTCAGAGATATGTGTATCAAAGCTTGAGAAAGGATGTCTGGACGCCATCCAGTTTTTTCAATTCTCGGTTCCAACCACAAACACACAGTTGGGGCTTTCGACCATGGCACTCGCTTTTCAGCTCTGTGCCAGCAAAACAACTCCACACACTCTCACACACACACACACACACACACACACACACACACACACACACCACACCCACACACTCCCCCCTCAGTGCAGAACTACACAGCAGAAACGGGTGTTTGTTTATGACCCATTAAAAAAAAAAATACTGCTGCAAACATAAAAGAAAAATGCTGGAGCTGCTTGGGGAGTGGTCTGGATGTTTTTTGGGGGGAGCTCACATGTGTGTGTGTGTATGTGTGTGTGTGGGAGGGAAAAGGGAGCAGAGCCAGGCAAAGGGCGGTATATGAACAATTTTGTATTCTGTTTCTCTTCTCCCCCATCCCCCACTTTTTTTTACTTCCCTTCTCTCCCTCCTTCATCCGCCCCCCCCTCCACCTCCCTCTCCCCAGTCCCCTCCACCAGCAGGTTGCTTAATACTTTCCAGATTTCAGCATGCCGTCGGCCTCCTGGAAGAGCTGCAAGTCTGCTGATGGAATTTGGCGGAAAAGGTTGTGGGTCCAGGCAGGGGCTTCTGACATAATAAACCTGAAGGCAATGAGCGCCTCCCATTGGCGGCTCGAGTAAGAAAATACGATTTTGTTGGAAACCAAGGGGAAATGGCATCTGACAGCCTCTGAAGCAGATGAGAAACTGCATGATCCTGGGTGTTTGAGAGGGAGAAGCAGCTGCCAGGCAGAATCAGATTACAATGAGTTTCTATGGGGGGGAGGGAGGTGAGCTGAGCCTCCTGAACAAATCTGCCGTCTCCGGTATCAAGTTCAACAGTTGTCTTCACATCCTGCTTCTTGCTACAAATCATCCAAATAATCTCAGTCTTGGTGATGAGTTTTTTTTCAACCGTTTTGTTGTCAAATGTTGGCATAGCACTGAAAATAAAAATAAAAAACTCATCGATCAATATGATGTTTTGGGGTGCATGATGATAAAGATATTAAAAAGATTCATCTACAACCCCAAAGTCAAACCAGCAATTTCACAGACACACCCATCACCAGGTGTGAGCCTCATACAACCACTAGATGGCAGTAGATAACAAGATTTAGACAAAGTGATTTGCTGCTTGGCGTTGGACCATAAGATAAATAATTCAGTTAAAAGGGGTGATTAAAAACAACAAGACGTTTCGAAAACCAAAGCAAAAGTGGTGACTAGTGAAGATTTAGTCTTTCCTTCTTAAAGGAACAAGCAAAAAAAACAACCTAACAATCTCTAAAGAGAATAATGACTTTATACAGACAGAGAAAAGTAGGATCAATAGCCCCACTGGTTTGTATTGACCACAACAATCAATATAAATGGCCTGTTTTTACCACAAGTGTAAGAATAATGACTTTTTCTAGCCCTCTGGCAGATTGGACGCTGGTATAATGTGACTGTGAAAAACTGAAAGTGGAAGGAGATTAAAGATCCCCCGAAGTGGAGATGAAAGATTGAATTGGAAAAAAAGACACCAAAGAAAAATGGAGTAGTGTTTTCAGCATGCAGTTTTAATGTGGAGGGAGGATGCAGGGGGAGACCTTGAACTGCCTGCAGCGAGTGTTAACAAAGCAGAGCGCACTGAACTTTGACCCAGCCGTGAGAGGTTCACTAGCATGTGAAAGGCCAAAGCGTGGTCTGTAAAATCAGAAGTGACAGAACAGTTGTGAGTCTGTGATGATGAGTGGGATCCTGGTCGGACTGCCCGTCTCATCAGTCCTCCAATCAGCAGGGCCAGAAGAATTACCTGTCATCACGGTTTATGAATACAGCTCTCTATAATGGGGGGGGGGGAGACACAGTTAGAAGTAGTACCCCTGTTTTTTCATACATTTTTCACACAGTTATTAGTTCAGGCACAAATCCTCTAAAGGGCTTTCGTTTTTCAGATACCCCTTTTTTTTTTTTTTTATAATTTTGATGAAGATGGTTGTAACAAAAATATTTTTTATACAGCAAAATTAGGGCTACATGATTTTGAAAAAAATATCTAATTGTGATTATTTTGACTGGGAATGATACTTTTTACATCATTATTCTCATTTTCATTAAAAAACATATTAAAATGATTTATGGTGTGATGTTTGCAGGTATCTGTACCAAACAAAGATGTTTTCTTAAGCCTGTAGAATATGATGTGTAGGCCAGGACATCTCTGCAGCGCATCAATATTTACCAAATATTGCAATTTTAACAAATACTCAGATTTGAAAATTGCTGTAGGCCATATTTGGATTTTGCTCAAATTAATTGTTATAATTGTGCAGCCCTAAGCAAAATACAGCAAAAAGTGATGAAATTGGTATATATCAAAATATGTATTTATTATTTGAATACGGCTTGGGGCCCTTCTGTGTGGAGTTTGCATGTTCTCCTGTGTTAGCGTGGGTTTTCTCCAGGTTATCCGGCTTCCTCCCACAGTCTAAAGACATGCAGGTTAGAGAGATAGATAGATAGATACTTTATTGATCCCGAAGAAAATTTAGGCATCCAGTAGCTTAAACAACACATCCAACACCAATACACCTTAAAATGGGATGAATTCTAATAGAGTAAATTAAATAGAATAAAAATAAGATAACATAAGTACAGCAGTGAAGTGACAGTGTGCCATTGGTAGTGCAAATAGTGCAAGGGTACTGAATAGTAGTGTATATTATAGTGTATGATACAGTAGTGTAATGTAATAGTATAATAGTAGTATAGCTGTGTAATATGATAATACAAGAAGATGTAAGAAATGATGTGAGAAGATATAATAAGATAACATATAATAATAATAATAATTCATAATAGTTCATTGTTGACTCTAAATTTCCCGTAGGTGTGAATGTGAGTGTGAATGGTTGTCTGTCTCTATTAGTCAGCCCTGTTATAGTCTGGCGACCTGTCCAGGATGTACCTCGCCTTCGCCCAATGTCAGCTGGGATCAGCTCCAGCCCCCCCATGACCCAGAATGGGATAAGCGGTTACAGATAATGGATGGATGGACGTATTTATTATAAAACAGGAGCCTAGAGGCTTTTAAATACAAAGTTGTCATAACTGGAAATTTCACACAGACACATTTTTTTTTAATGACTTTTACTTAAGGTAATATATGATGGTATGTTGGCACAGTTCAGGCCATCACATTGATTAATACATTTTGTACAAAAGCAATAAAAGTGGTGCATAGCAAAATGTGTAAAGTGAGTAAAATTAATTTTTTTCATGTTAATATGTAACAAAGTATGCAAAAATAATCTATTATTGCTTTCATATCCTATTTTTAGAGATAAATCAAAAATACAATTTTAAATCCATTAAACCCTATTGAGCTCAATATTTCAAAATGCATATCTTTTACAATGTACAAATAGATAGTTTTTAAGTTATTCTCATTTCCATACTCTCCATTCATTCTCTATGTAGTTTATAAGAATAAGCAGCATAAGAAAAAAAAAATTATATATATATATATATAAATTGAATAAGATATAAACACCATTCCATCTTCCATACCTTTATTTATGTCAGGCAAGACTGACTACATACTGACACTTCAAGTTGGTTTTAAAACCCTCTGATGTCTATGCTATTTTTCCTATTTTTGGTCGTATCTAGAAGGGAGCCTGCAAACTGGGGAAACTCTCGCGAGATTGTTATTGTTAGGCATTATCGCAGTTTGCGGGCTCCCTTCTAGACACAACCACCTACGACGCCACCTGCTGTTGTACAATTTGTACCTGCATTGATTGAGTAGTAATGGCAAAGCATCATGGGTAATCCTCATAGCGACAGAAGATCTGCCACTAGTTACCGTGCCTGTGAATGCCCTTAGGCAAAATCATATTAAGTAGTTTCAAAAGCACATACAAGTTGAGATGACTTTATTTGGTTGCATATAGTTTATTATAGATTAAATTCGCCATGTTTTTGTTAAGCTAACCATTCGTTTTAATGTGTTTTATTGCCAGTAAAACTCTGGCTAGCTAACAAGATGACATTGACGTGACGTCATAAATGCAGGTAAGTTATAGTATGTTGCTCTATAGAGTGTGTAGGAGCATGTATTTTATTGTTGGTATATTATTGGTGGTGTTACGTGTGTGTTAGTGGTGTACGGTGTAGGGCTACAGGTGATAATAGGCCTCATCTTAGTGATCACAGGTGCTGCTGATTAGAAGGAGCAAACAGTTTTTGACTCTAATGTGTTTCTTATGACATGTGTTGTTTATGTCTCAATTTAGAGATTAGAAGTGAGGGACATGGATGGACATAATTGGTAAATAAAAGCCATGTTGCATCGATCGTCTACTGCAGGGGTCAGCAACCTTTACTATCAAAAAAGCCATTTTAGACAAAAAATAAATTAAAAAAAAATCTGTCTGGAGCCGCAAAACATTTGAGCATTGTGATGAAGGTAACATAGTTTATAGTCTTTATAGTATATAAGTCTAATACAGTGAGGGCCAATGTGCAAATATACGACGGAGTATTAGGGCCACATTGAGGGAAAAAAATCGGAGATTTCGAGAATAAAGTCGTAATTTAATGAGAAAAAAAGTCATAATTTACGAGAATAAAGTCGTAATGTTACGAGAATAGAGTCATAACTTTACGAGAAAAAAGTCGTAATATTACGAGAATAAAGTCATAATTTAACAAGAAAGAAGTCATAATTTATGAGAATAAAGTCATAATTTTACGAGAAAAAAAGTCATAACTTAACGAGAAAAAAAGAAAATAACGTAAAATTACTACATAATATTACGACTTTTTTTCTCGTAATATTATGACTTTATTCTCGAAATCTCAGATTTTTTTTTTTTTCCTCAATATGGCCCTAATACTCTGTCGTACCATAGACCTACAACAATGATAAATCAAAATGAAACTGTAAACAAAAAACAGTTATTCATTTCCATTTTTGAAAGTCCACAGGGAGCCACTGGAGAGGATCTAAAGAGCTGCATGTGGCTCCGGAGCCACAGGTTGCAGACCCCTAGTCTACTGGCTTGGAGCTGCACTGGAGCTACTGGAGTGCTATCAGGACATCAAGCATCAGACATCCGGACGTCAGACCACCTGTGCCGGCCAAAGTTTGGGGTATGTTCAATGCTGACACAAATGTGAATGGCCGTTTTTATTAAGTGTGCACACATTAAAGGGACTGTTTGTAAAAATTACACCTGTGGCCGTTAAGTCAACGAAATTCAGTGTCGGGTTCGCGCTTGTGCTCGCTCTACATAGACATGAACGAGCATCGCTCAAAACAGTGAGGCGACACACATCAGCCAAAACCACAATATCACTCTATATTTCACCTGCTTGGTAGTAATGTTAGCTGACCAGACGGAGGTATCTCCATGAATCACTGCTGATCCTAGTGTTGGATTTTTCTGCCTCAGCCTCCCGACCGCGGCCGGAGGGAACGGGAGACACCGGAGTTTTGGTCGGAGACGATAACGTTTCTCGCTGCGGAGCCCCGTCACTTCACAAGACACGGGAAACCTCTGTTGGTCTGGAGGAGCTGCAGCATTTATTTCTGCACAAACGTCCACTGTACATTCACTAGATATTCTCAGAGCTAAACTAATTCTTCTGCAGTGTGTAGTGTGCGCGCATGCACGTGTAGAGGTGGAGCGAGCTGAGCGAGTAACAAGCGCGGTGTGTGAGTGAAGGCAAGCAGGCAGGCAGAGGAGCAGAGTACAGCAGAGACTCCGGCCCTGGAGACCAAAGCTACGGTCTCCCCCGCGTCCTCCGACCGCGGCCAACACCGTTTAACAGATGGGCTTCACTAGATATAACTTTGCAGTTTTGGTGCTTCCGTGTAGTTTGTGTTGGAGTCTGAGTCTGAACAGCGTAGTCACACGCGAGCGTGCATGGGACACAGACCCGGATTGATTTATATGTGTAAGAAGTTACAAACAGTCCCTTTAAACACCTCCAGTAAATGGTCACAAAAGCTCCAAAAGCAGTAAGTCTTCTGCTTCATCTGCTCGCATTAAAGCAGAGTCGGACAAGGCCACACTCATAGCTCATGCAGCTGCTTTAAAGTGAAGATGAATCAGTCAAACAAGTTAAGCTGGTTTAATAAATGGACTTCCACTCTAATGAACAATTATATAACAAACATGACAAATGTAAGCATTTATCAGAAAAATGAAGCTTTGTTTAATCTTTCTTGGCAAGAGCGCCACAGTGTTGCAGTACTCTAGCTACTCTCTAGTACTCTAGTAGCAGTTGAAAGTATAGGACTCACAACAGAGTGTGTAATATTCTAAACATGCAGATGAGGTATTTTCTTTGGTGTACTTTGTGTGTTTTGTAATGAGTCCATGGGCCAGAACAGATATTGGTAACGTTACCATCTTAGTGGGCAAAACCTTACCTTTACTAAATTGTTTATAGTGTCAATATAAATAAATGAATATAGGATAGCCTTTCCACAGGAGCAGCTTTTCATATTGATTGGACATTTTGTTATTTTCTAAGTGTTATAAGTTATATAACACTGTTATATTTTTCTAAGTTATTTATAAGTGTGATTATTATATGTAATGTTATAGCTGGCTTTTTAGGTGGACCAGATGATTTTAGTGACAAGCCGCTCCTCTGAGTTTTGCTCACTTTCATATTTGAATGATTGTGTCTGTATTGTGTTTTTTTTTTTGTGTCTTTGTCCTCCAGAAAACACTGGATGAGCAGCTGGAGAACCACGGGGAGGCTCATCAGAAGCAGCTCAGCCGCCTTCGAGACGAGATTGATGCTGGACAAACTCAGAGTAAGGAAACATAAGTTAAGAAAAATATTCTCTCGATACTTTGATTATTGTTTCTGATTTTTTAATTTGTTTTTTAAAGACAATTATCCGGCATTTTAGCATATTTTATTGGTAGTAGATGGTGTGAATGTAAGTCACTTTCAACTCCTTGTCATCATTACACAAGGTACATTGTGATTACATGATCAGATTATCAATTTTTGACCCAATAAACCAACCTGTTTTGTGTGTTGTAAGGGATTTTGATCCATCTTCCATGAAAATGGAAGCAAAAGTCTGTTTAAAAAGTGGTGGGCCAGGGTCTTGGTATGTTGAAAATGTCATAGTATGTTGAAAAAAAATCCTTTTTAACGTATGTCGAAAAAATAAGTCATACTATAGTATGTCGAAAGAAATTCATAGTATAGTATGTTGAAAAAATAAATCATAGTATAGTATGTTGAAAAAAAGAAAACTCATATATAGTATGTCGAAAGACATGTCATAGTATAGTATGTCGATTAATTTAATTTTAAAGAAAGTCATAGTATAGTTTGTCGAAAATTTTCATGGAAAAAAAGTCGTAGTATAGTATGTCGAAAAATTTCATGGAAAAAGTCATAGTATATTATGTCAAAAAATGTTCATGGAAAAAAAGTCATAGTATAGTATGTGGAAAGATTTCATGAAAAAAGTCATAGTATAGTATGTCGAAAATTGTAATGGAAAAAAAGTCAGTATAGTCTGTTGAAAAATTTCATGAAAAAAATCACAGTATAGTATGTCAAAAATTTTCATGGAAAAAGTCATAGTATAGTATGTGGAAAGATTTCATGAAAAAAGTCATAGTACAGTATGTCGAAAAATTGTAATGGAAAAAAATCAGTATAGTCTGTTGAAAAATTTCATGGAAAAAAGTCAGTAAAGTATGTCGAAAGTTTTCATAGAAGAAAAGTCATAATATTGTATGTCCAAAAATTATGTGGAAAAATCTCATGAAAAAAAGTCATAGTATAGTATGTCAAAAAGTTTCATGAAAAAAAGTCATAGTATTATATGTCCAAAAATTTCATGAAAAAAAGTCATAGTATTATATGTCCAAAAATTTCATGAAAAAAAGTCATAGTATGTCGAAAATTTTCATGGAAAAAGTCATAGTATAGTATAT